>JAGFMF010011830.1:21400832-21414346 GCA_019455555.1 Galemys pyrenaicus | reverse complement strand
ATCCCTTTCTTTTTCCTTTGGTGTTATTACTATTTTATTCCCCTTTCTTTCATAAAATAAAACGTGCTAATAACTTTTGCCACGTGTACCTAAAGTTGGAACTTTTAAGTCTTCTGAGCGCGCGGGTGGAGAACCCAGTGTGGGGAACCCATTTTATATTAGGATTGCCCTGTAACAGAATGAGATGGCTTTGAAGGAAGGGGTTTGGCTCTTCAATAAGAGGGCGTGTCCAAGGCTCACCTCAGTTTTATAGCCAGCCTGGCTGCTTAACTCCACCCTCAGGTTCCAGTAATTCACTCTTCAATAATCATCGGATTTGTGGTTCTGGAACACTGATGGTCTGGAGTGGGGGTTGGAGTCCACACATTTATAATCCATTTAGGACCACCTTTCCCCCTAACACTTCCACCTCCCTGTTGATCTGTGTGATTGAGTTCAGTCAATTTTCTCAAGATAGCACTCACTCTGCCCAGCTGTACTGCTGTTGAGAATGCTCAGCGGGGAAACACCAGGAGGTTCCATCTGTAAAGGTGAATGTCTGCTCAAAGAACACTGCACAGCACTAACGCTGTGCTTTGGGTTTTCAGTGTCATAGTCTACAGAGCTGGTCAAAGGAGAGGGGGAAGGGGCCTGAGCAGGAAGAGAAGGTAACACAGTTGCTAAGCACCTACTATATGCCAGTTCTATGCTGGGTCTTTACTCCTCACTGAATTCCCAGCCACACCTGCAAGCAGCAGTAAGGTTAAGGTCAGCGGCATATAGAATAAGGCAGAGACAGAAATAAGAAAGAGGGAAAAGTTTATTACACTCCTGGGTAAAATTCACAGACCCCAAGCAGGGGGTCTGGAAAGGACTAGCCCCATGTACAATCTAGGGGTCCTTAATATGCCCCTTCTCTGCTAGACCTGAGTGGAAAAATACCGGGCGAGTCAGGTGCTGCCCTGTGGTCAGGGGTTGCAATGGAAAAGTACCAGAGTGATATGCCCCATCCATTAGGGGGTCGATTTTTTGCTCTGGGTTACTATTTCACCTGGGAAGTGGCTGCCAGGTGCCAGCTTATCTCATGGTTTCCAGCCGGCTGTCTTCAACAGGCCCCTTGAACCACGCCTGGGGGGGAGCCTAGGTGACCTTTCATAAGGGGTAGACTTTGCCCCACCCTCCCTCCCTGGGAGCAGCCAACCCGAAGGGTGACAATTGATTCCTCTCAGTGCTATCTTGACTTGAGTCTGTCTGCTTACAAATGCAGCTGAATAGCATTTCGCGTTTATTGTTCCCCAGTCTTCTAGCCTGTTCATCTTTGCCTTCCTCAGCACGCCTATACCACGGCTCACCTGTTGATGACATTTTTCTCCTGGAAAAGCCAACTTCTGATCCAAGCTGTGGGTTTGAGGAGCTAGCTGTGTTCCAAGCCTGTGTGTGTTCACAAAAGCAGCAAATTCAAGGGCAGAAAGGGGGTGGGGGGCTAAAAGCAACAGAAAAGAGGAGTGAAGGCGAAGTTTCTCCAAGGCCTTTGAGACTGACCCCGTTGATGGAGGGATAGACTAGAGAAACTGGAAAGGAGGCATCACAAGATTAGAACTCAGACAAGAAGGTGGGTCTAGGAGATACACAGGCCCATAAGCCCAGCGACAGAAATCAAGATCTTAGGCGCCAGTGCCTTATCACAAGTGATAAGACAGACCTGAGGGTGAAGATACAGAGTTTGTTCACTGTGGACTCTCCCATCTCTTTCTGGTTCTGCAGAGTTGTTCAAAATCAGCAACAATGTAACCACTCCCAAAGAGGAGCCCCTCCCTGCCAAAAGAAGAGGATAAAACCTAAGATTGCCCCTACAAAAGGGCAGCTCTTTCTGCCCACTTGTGTCTATGCAAGTGTCTGTTACTCTTCTGTCCCTTTCTCTAATAAATCTGCACTTTGAATACGACTTGTGTCTCTGTCTTGTGGAGAAACTCTTGGGAACTCACCGCCAGTCACTGAAAGGGAGCTCTGGTGAAACCGTTCCCAGAGTGAACTCAAGAATGTCCACGCTCCAAGCCCACTCATTCCAAAAATGGCATTTTGTTACCTGTGACTCTAAACTTGAAAATACAAACTGATGTGAAGAGAAGCTCTGGCAGGGTACAGGTCACCGGCAGGCAGGAAGGCTGCTGCCATGCAGAGGAGAGAGTTGGTAAAAGGTGCACCTGCACAGTCAGAAGTGGGCAGAAGTATCAGGGGGAAAAGTAGTCCTAAATGGATTACACAAATAGGTGTGAACTCCAACCCCCGCTCCAGAACACCAGTGTTCCAGAACCACAAATCCAATAAAATAATTATCAAAGAGTGGATCACTGGGAACTGAGGGTAAAGTTAAGCAGCCAAACTGGCTATAAAACCAGAGAAGTAAGCCTTGGGCTCTCTCTTCCTTTGGAGCCATCTCACTTAACTCAAAGTCAGCTCTCAATGCGCCATTGCTTAGAAGATCTGGTAGGATATTTGCAAATTTGTATCCCTCTCTTTTTCCCTTATTCCCCTTCTTTCATAAAATAAAACCTGTTAATAACTTTTGTCATGTGTACCTAAAGCTAGGACTTATTATAAAAGTCTTCTGAGCGCACAAGTAAAAAACCCAGTAAGGAAAACCCATTTTATATTAGGGTTGCCCTGTAACAGAAGGACAGCTGCCCTGGGCCAGTGCAGAGACTGCACTTTTAAGTCTTCTTCGCTTTGGGAAGGGCTCACTCCCTCATGGAGTGGCTTGCTGGTTGACTTTGAATCAACTATGTAGAATTTGAAAGGGACAGGAGAATCTCCAGTGGGCTCTGTAGATACTACAATGGGTTCTGGAGATAGAGTTTAACCTCCTGTCTTTACTTTTGGTCTGACACTCCCTATAGCAGTTTGATAACTGCTTGGATCTCATGCTTTGTGATCTAGGCATCGCCCCTAAGGCTCTTGGGCCCCTAAGGCTCTTTGTTTCTATGGTTGGGTTAATGGCTGTTCATCCCTTCTACCCCCACCTCTTAGTGTGAGCTAAGTCCTGGTCTTAAGGCGGCTCCTTTCCAGTTTCTCTATTCTTTATCCTCCATCAGAAACCAGAGGCAGGGCTCCCTGTTATTCTCACAGCCACCCTCCCCCCAGGCTCTGCCCACAGGGTGACCTCTTGGGAGCAACATTCCTTCTATTTCTAGCTTCCAGTTGGGTCTGGCCAGTTAAAGCACTCCCATGGGAAGAAGCCAAGAGCACAGAATGGAAGAAATTTTTCCATACCATCTAGTATTGGTTCCCTGGAACTGCCAGAGCAAACCACTGCAGACTTGGATGGCTTGAAACAACCGAATATTCTGCCCCAGTTCTGGAGGACTGAAGCCCAAAATCAAGATGTTGGCAGGGTTGGTGCTGGCTGGACACTGAGGGAGACCTGTTCCCTGCTCCGTTGAGAGCTTCTGGCTGCGCCTGCAATGCCAGTGTCCCCTGGGTGTGGACAGCACTCCAACCTCTGCCTCCTCCTGCACTTACGTTATCCTCTCTGGGTCTGAATCTATGCCTCCATTTTCTCTTTTTATAAAGACACCAACCATATTGAACTACGGCCCATCCACATGACCTTCTCTGGCTAGATTATGACTGCAAAGACATTATTCCAAATAAGGTCACATTCAAAAATACTGAGAATTAAAATGTCAACATCTCTTTTAGGCAGACACAGTTGTGCCCATAATCCACCAAGTGGCCACTGCTCTGACTGAGGCTCCCAGGGCTCCTAGCAACCACATTTCCCCAACAGCTTGTCTTCCAGACACCCAGGGCACCCTCCCCAGGACCCCAAGCCCTCCAGGGCACAGACTAGAACCTTTTGTCCTTACCCTGCCACACCTCTATCAAAGCCCTTTCACTAAACCCTCCTCAGTTGCCCTGAGTGTGCACAGCCAAACTGTGAAGTCAAGAAAATCCAAAAGGGCCATTGCAAATACTATTTGGCAGTTTGATCTGTCTTTGGTGTGGGACAGGTACAGAGAGAGGTACCTACTTCTAAGGAAGGGTAGAGCTTTTTGGCTTGGAGGTAATTGAGAGCAAATTGCCCTCCATCAACAGTGGGGAGGGGCTGTGTTGTATTTTACTCAAAGCTTCATTATCAGACCCCATTGAGTCATTTTGAAAAAGAATGCTTTCTCTCTTTCTTAGAACAGGGCAACCTCAACAGGTGAAAGCTTTCAGGTATCCCTTTATCTTTCATCCATCTCAGGAGGGCAAGAGGAGTTCTAGGTGAGAGGTGAGATTGGTTAGAAAAGAAATTCAGGGGCCTCCCTGGTGGTGCAGTGGATTGAGCAATGCACTAGGAAGCAGACCGCAGCCACTGCAGCATGAGTTTGATCCCTGCTGCCGGCCAGGGAGGGGACCCACATGGCGTGGCAGACCTCTCCTGCCTCGCCCGCTTCTCCCCTCAGCAGTGTGTTTCAGTCAATCTGCCTGTTCTGCTCCCGCTCTGTCTCTGGTGAATCCTCTCACCTCCCGCAACTCTGGCCTGTACCCCAGCTCTTGTATGCATAAATAAATAAATCTTTAAAAAAAAAAAAAGTAAAAGAAAAGAAATTCAGTAAAGAGCAATGCTGATTTTAGATGCTGGCTGTGTCATAGTCTACCTCCTTAACAAGATTTTTCTATCCAGAAGTAGGCTCACAGATGAAGGAGCTTAACCTGAAGAAAACTCTACATTTTAGTTACTGCTCTGGAGTGAACATTATAATTATTAAGATGAGCTTGTTTTTGAGACTAAAAGTGAACAAAGGGTGTTTTTTCCTCAGAATGACAAGAAAAGTTATGGAATTTCACAGCAATTTCCTCCAAGATGCAAGGAAGAATGAAACTCACAGCATGTGTAATGGACAGTGGTGGAAAATAATAAATAATATAAATATTTGTCTCTCGCTAGCACCCATTGGATTCTACACAACATATGCTTAACAGAAGGAGCTAGCACCAAAGATATGAATCTAAATACACATCAGATAAAATCAGAAAAACATGTAAGCAAAATAAATGAATCAAGGAACAACATACATAAATAAGGGGTTCGTGGAGTCACTCACTGGTAAAAAGCTGGACTGCAAATATGGCTCAGAGTTTCCTGGCAGTCAAAGCAAGAACATCAATTACAAAATTGAATGTGCCCATGAAAAATAAAACATGGTAATTTCTCAGATGAAACAATGCCTTCTTTGTACTCAACCTTAAATTTTTCAGATGGCTCTTCAAATAAGGGCCACAGATTTAGTGGACAATATCCTTACCAGCAAGCTACAATAAATACCATCGAGGGTCTCACCCATCCGTTTCTTACATCATCCATCAGAGGAAGCCAAGAGCTGGCAGAACAACACTTTCACGGGACGTGAACACAACTGGATACAGTAAGTAGCTCCCCACGGTCTGGCTTGATAGGTTCTTCTGTTTCTGTCAGAGTGATCGTTAGAACAATACACACTGGATGTGCTTCACAAGGTTGGAGACAGGAGAAAGGCACAGATGGAGGGTCCCACACAAGCAATGGGGTCACCATTCGCCATCACCCACTTTCCTCCCTGCCCAGAGAGCAGAAGCTGTCCATTACTCATGGCAAACCCTGGCACAGCGGCCTAACCTGTTCCCAGACAGAAGCAATCTCAGGCTTCATAGGGTACCCATATATATAACAGTTCATATATAAGAAGTCTATATCTTTTTGAGGCAACTTTTTAATGTTTTTTTTTCTTGGTTTTGATTCACAAAATTAGGAGCTCGTTCACAGTAATTCCAAGAAAAACTGAACAGTGATGTTGAGTGGTGCCAGCAAATGGATGATATTCCACCAAGATTAAATATGTGTGTCCTAGAAGACCATGTTTCAAAAGCATAGTTATTCTAACAAGGAATTGATTTGGACGTACAAGTATACTATTATTCAAATAACTTTCAAACATAACAGAGCTTAAAGAAAAATGCCATTTTCTACCTCAGCAGAGCATGTAATGGTTTGTCACTGCACATAACGTTTCATTTGTAGAGCAGCGCAGTATGTCTTTGTGCAGCCTCCCCCGCCCAGACCCACTGGTTACTGGACCTCCTTCCTCCTCCCTGCCTGTGAAGTTGTAGGAACGAATGACAGACAGAATAGGAGAAAACATGTCACCAGCTGGACAGCGCCCAACTCCACCTAAAATAAAAGAAATATCGAAGGTCATAGGGAGGAAATTCCCAACCCCTGTGGGAAATACAACCAAGAGTTGGCCATACAGGAGGGCATGGGAGGGGAAGTAGGAGCGGTGAGTGGGCAGGTGCATAAGGTCATCAGGACTGAGGAAGCAGCATCGCCGAAGCTGAGAGCTGCAGATGAGAAGGCAGAGAACTTTCAGAGATTCTGCATGACTCCTGTGGGTGGAAGGTCCTGGAACACCCCAAAGGTCAGGAAATGAGGCAGGAGTGATGGGCAGGGACCCTATCTGCAAGGACCCTCATTATGCACCCTGCAAAAAAGTATGGATTTGCTTTCACCTGAAGGTCATGGGCCACAGACAATGAAGGGTTTTGAGCAAAGGCATGACATTGACCTTCAGAACATCTGGCTGGGCAGGTCCCCAGACAGCAGCCCATATCTGAACCAGCTGTTGCATATATCTCAGCACCCCAGCTCTGTCTGTTTTGCCATTTGTTGGCGTTTATTTCAGATGTGTCTTTTCCTCTCAAGGTGTCGTGAGGCCCCAGAGGGCCTGGCTTCTCAGGACACGCTCCTTCGGTACAGTGTCCTCCCATTGCCTTGCGCACTCGGCAGTGGGCCCCCTTCTAGTCTTGCTCCAGCATTTGAATGGGCTCTGTCCTTTGCTGGCTCTGCTAGTAGGCTGGGACTTTCTCAAGAGCAACTCTTTGGGTTTTGTTTTTTTTTTAAGATTTATTTATTTATGCATATAAGAACTGGGGTACAGGCCAGAGGTGCAGAGGGTGAGAGGATTCACCAGAGACAGAGTGAGGAGCAGAACGGGTGGATCTACTGAAATACACTGCTGAAGGGAGCAAGAAAGGAGAGATCTGCTGCACCTTATGTGGGTTAGCTCTTTGGCGGGGCATCGAACTCATGCTGTAGTGACTGGCGATAGCTTGATAAGGCTGAGACTTTACCCCCTGTACCACCAGGGGGACCCAGCAACTCTGTGATTTCAATAGGTAAATGAGTCCCTTCCCCTGGGCTCCTTCCATGAAGCGCATGTCTGTAGGTGCCTGGCCACAGGACCTGAGGCTCTTGACTGAGGCCATCTGCACAGCTGCACCCAGCGTCACTGCTTTCCAGGCCAGCAGCTCGCCACCCTCAATGACCAGGGCAGGATCATGCCAAGCCACAGGCACCGTTAATGTTCCACGAATGACAGTTCGGACCCCTTCTAGTCAGTATACATGAGATGATCTTGAAGGGGGTAAAATGGAGGGAGCTTTATTTGTGGTCTATATGTGTATTTATATATATGCATTTTAAAGAATCGGGAAGGACACCAAGGTAACTTAGAAGAGGTTATCTCAGGAAAGTGAGACTGGAGGAAAGGCATTTTATTTTATTTTATGGTCATTTTTTATGAGAAACATATGTAACTTTTATAACAATTTTTTTATGTTAAAAAATTATTCAAGGCTCAAGTCAAGCCTTAAGCCCTACATAAAAACCTGTATCCCTGAACAGCCCTTGGGCAAAGAGAAGACAACCCCCATGCCCTTCACCCCACCACCACCCCTGCCAAGTCCATTGCCCTGTGTCCTCTGATACCACCCATTCACCTGCTGGTCAAGAGAAGAGTGGTCGAGACTTTCCTGCTTGGCTCAGCATCACAGCCCCATGACTGATGGTCTTCAGAGTTAAGTGCCCCTAGTTATAAAGAAAGTATCAAGGTGCTTATTGAGAAATAACCACATGGTCCTGTAACCCTAAGCCACCACCCCATCCTCCCATACACAGACTAGAAATCAAAGGAGGCCATTGATGGGGTGAGAAATCTTGGGAAGATGGTTGTGAAAGGGGAGTGTAGGGTCAGGGAAAAATGATCAGGCTTTTCTGCCCTCCCACCATTGGTGCCAATGATAGACACCTGCAGTCCTGCGTGCGAGCCTCAAGTAGGGTGTGGACACGCACAAGTGGGCGCACCTGGGCTGAGACACGGGGCATATAAGGGCGGTGTCACGAGGATGCCAGTAGAAGAACCAGCGAGCAAGCGAGTGAGCGGATACCAGAGAGGCCAGAGAAAGTGAAGATTCACTGGGGCTAGGAGGCCTGCCAGCCTCCTGGTCCCCTGCCTCCCTGCCTGCAGTGTACCTGGTCGCCTCTGATGAAAACACTAATAAAAGTCTGAAAAAGCCACTGAGGGCTCCAGGGTTCCTCCTTAACCTGTCTGCTCAGATCACTAAGAACCTGCTCTGTGCCTAGCTGGCGCTACAGGGAGGTAGATGTTCACTTCCTGCCTGGGCCAGGTGAGCAGCACACTGGGGCACCTCTCAGGGACAGGGAGAATACGGCCAAGAAGGATCCTGGCCACAACCCCCAACCCAGTGCCTACCTCAAGTCTACCTGGCAGACAGTGCGTGGATACCAGTCTTAAGAATCCCTGCCATGGGTTCTTTGAAGGAGGGGGGCCACAGCTACAGGCATGTATGTGTACCCCCTTGTAAGGTAAATGGAAAAGTGACCAGGTTTTTCCACCCTCCTGCCATTGGTGTAATGACGCAAACCTGCGGTGCTGCACGCATGCCTAAGTGGGCATGCGTAGGTGGTGCACCTGGGATAATGCACGGGTATAAAAGGCTAGCATCACCGGGATGCCGTGTGGTGGCGGCAGCGTGGAAGAAGCTAAAGTGTTGCGGTGGAGCACGATGGACAGTATGAAGGCGGCTAAGACAAGGAGACTGCTTGAACTGGTGATGAACCTACCCGGTCTGGGATGGGTGCAAGACACATGCCTACCTCAAGTAGGTGTGGGCATGCACAAGTGGGCACACCTGGGCTGAGACACAGCATATAAGGGCAGCATCACAAGGACACCAGCAGAGAAAGAGAGTAAGCAGAGAGAGATGAGAGGAGCAGAGAAAGCAGAGACCAGAGAGCCCAAAGAGAATGAGATGCACCAGGGGCTAGGAGGCCTGCCAGCCTCCTGGCTCCCCGGGCCCCCTGCCTGCCATGTACCTGGTCACCTCTGATATAATGATGCAATAAAAGCCTGGAAAAGTTACTGAGGGCTCCAGGACTCCCCCTTGACCTGTCTGCTGGAATCATAGATAACCTGCTCCATGCCTCGCTGTCACTACACCCCACAAGTTGTCTCTTAGTGGGAAAGGACTGTGTGTATGGCCCATATCTCTGGCACAGTCCAGTATGGGAAGCCATGAAACATTTATGACATCTTTTTACATTTTTAACTAAAAGACCCTGCAGAGCCATTACCATGGTGAAGTGAATCTCAGCTTTTGTACCTGGAAATGAAGTGTGCAACTTTTTCAAACATCTACCCACAAAATATTCCTTTTGTTAGAATCTTTAACAAGTTCTCCGAAAGCAGCTGAGGAAGCTTTGAAAACGCTGCCTTAAGCCTTACTGACCAGACATCTGCTGGAGACAGCCTCTCCAGCCCCAGCCCCCAGCTGCGGGACCCTGGTTTCTCCTGATCGTTCATTTATTCCAGACACACTTTCACGTGTGTACTCTGCAGCAACGTGCTAGTGGAGCATGAGCCAGACAGTGGTGTGGCCCCCTGCCCGAGCTTACCACGTGCACGTGAGCAGGGCTGAGGCTAGAGACAGCAGCCGGAGAGTAAGAGCTCCTGGAGCCCATGAAGTAGGACCTGACCCAGCTGGGAGGGCCAGGGAAGGCCTCCCTGAGGAAGGGACAATCAGACTGAGAACTGGAGGATGAATCTAAAGCAATGCACAAGAGAGAACTTGAGAGAATCCCAACTGGAGAGCACCATGCACCAGACGTAGGGCAAAGCTTGGTTGCTTTCTAAACCCAAGTTTCAACCCGTAAGCCCAGGGAAACCAGACAATTTGGAGAGAAAAATAAAACATGAAAGGAAAACTGCACTTTAGAAGGTTCTTGAAAGTTAAAGCATACATCAGCCATCTGTTTTTCAGGAACTACTAACATTTGCCCACATCCCTTCCATGCAGAGTCTATCGACTTTAAATTACTTCTCTCACCCTCCCTGCCAGTCTGGGCATCTAATATCTCCTCAGGTGAGGAGGCATTGATGGATGTGCACAGTTTTCCTTTATTGCATGGCCCAATCTATCATAATGTGTTTTATAAATTAGTATTCTTAAATTCCTATCGGATGTCAGTGTCTTTTGATTTATATAATACAGATCTGATTTATGGATCATTGCAGTAATTTATAGCTCAGATAACTAATTTGTCGACCCAGCACCAAAATGTGTAAGTCACCTCGCACTTTTCTTAGTGACTCAGATGGGTCTAAATGATTCAGGTGATTTATACTGGCAGGGGACTAATTCAGGACACAAAGCCATAGAAAACCCAAGCTTTCATTCACTCTGGGGAACACTCTTCTCCTCAAAGGGCCCCAAAGGAAGATGGTAAATACCCTTGAACCTACATATCCCACTCCCAAGAATTTGCCCTAAAAAATTAAAATTAGAAAAGAAAAAATTGCTTAGAGCATGCCTCTTATAGTGCAATTTAGAATCACAAGATACTAGAAGTAATATCAATGTCCAGTAGTAAGATATAAAATATCTATAATATATATAATATATATGTGTAATATAAAGTATGATTCTTTAACTAAAGGCATATAATGTTAGGCTGCAAATAAAGATGATTCCCAAAGTTCAGTGGTTCTCAACCAGGAAAAATTTCCCCTTCCAGGGAACATTTGTTAAAATCTGAAGACACTTTTATTGTCACAGCTGTAGATTTAGCTTCTACTGGAAACTAGTGTGTATTGGTGAGGGGTGCTAATAAGGATCCTAAAATGCACAGGTTAACGCCTAACAAAAAATAATAACCTGGTGCAAAGTGTCGATGGTGCCAAAATTTAGAAAACTTGCCATACTTATATACAACATAACAGTGTTTTACTGATCGAAGAGAATATCCAGAATGCAAAATTGTATCTTTGCTGTAAATTCAACTACAAAATCTGTTTAAACATATGCACAAGGATAATAGAAGGACAAGATAAAAAGAAAACAGAGGTATTGTTAAGAAGGGAACTATGCGCAGTTCTTTAAAATTTTTATTTTTTTGTAAATTGTTTTTTCAAGCAATAAAAATGGAAAAAGTACTCTGTAGCCAATGAATGTTAGAGAGGTAGGAGATTGATGAAAAGGAAAAGAAAACAAATTAGGTAGACAGGTAGGTAAGTAGGTAGGTAGACAGATATAGAGAGATTTAGAAAGATCCATAATCTCTCATATTCATCTTTATACATAATATAATATATATATTATATATATATAATATATATATAATATGTGTGTATAATATGAGGTATTTTAGGCAAATAGGTCATCAAGTGATTAAAATTCAAAATCCTTTATAGAGATGTTTAAAACAAAATGTAGTCTCATGAAATTACTCTTTATCTCTGGTAACGTGCCTGATATGACTTGAATATAACCACACCACTTTTCGTCTCCTTTATATTTGCATGACATTAATATTTTTCTTCCTTTTCCTTCAACCTGTTTGCATCTTTATACTTCAAGTGTGTCTCTTTTATACAAAATAGGTCTTGTTTTCTTATGTAGCCTAAGAATCTCTGTCTTTAAAATAACATGTTTAATCCATTTACATTTAATACAGTTCTTATTTTCTACCTGCATGCTCTATTCTCTCATTCTTTTTCCACTCTTTCATTTGGGTTAATAAAGCATTTTTTACTTTTGCATTCTATCCTCCACTGCCTATTTAGTTATAATTCATTTTATGCTTTGTGGTTGTTCTCGTAATTAAAACTCACATCCTTATAGTCTGTCCTATTTGCAAAGTAAAATTGTCTTTACAACCCCCTTTCTGCTCTTGTACTATTGTTGTATGTTTCACTTCTACATATATTTTAAATGCCATAATATATTGTTATTAGTTTTGCTTTAAAGAATCAGTTGGTTTTAAGAAATAAGGAAAATAGTATTTGCTATTTACCATTTCCAAAGGTCTTATCTCCTTTTCTTTATAAAATATTTTTATTAACAGAACATTGATTTACAGCACTGTCGATGATTTAGGGGTATAGGCTCACATTTTTTCTAATGTATGTTACCACACCACACCATCAGCAAAGCACCCACAGTCCTCCACCATACATCATTGGGCCCTAACCCCTGCCCTGCTCTCCACTCCACCCTCCCCTTCTCATGGCCTCAATTCTGGAATCACACCTCTAGGGTTTGTTTTGGTTTAGTATTGTGCGTCATTTTTCTCCTTCTTATAAATTCAAATTTCCAGAGATTATCCATCTATGCTTGACCTAATCAGGTACATCTCCTAAAAGCATAGAACAAGGAGGCAAGCACTGCACTATGAAGGATCCACAGTCACTGCAGAACAAGTTTGATCCCCGGCCAGGGAGGTGACCCACATGGCATAACAGACCTCTCCTGCCTCACCCACTGCTCCCCTGGGCAGTGTACTTTGGTCAATTCGCCTGCTCTTCTCCCCACTCTGTCTCTGGTGATGCCTCACCCCCAACACCTCTGGCCTGTACCCCAGTTTTGTATGCATAAATAAATAAATCTTTAAAAAAAGGAAAAAAAGAGAACATTCTCTGGCCAGTAACAGAAGAGAGGAAGATGGTAGGAAAAGGAGGATTTGCTATCTTTAATATGGAGAGAGCCATATACCGAGGAGTATGGACAGATTCTAGGAACTGACAACTAGCAAAGAACAGGACCTCTCTCCTACAACTGCAAAAAAATGAATTTCAGCAATAAACTGACAGAACTTGAAAATGTATTCTCCCCTAGAACCTCCAAATATGAACCTATTCTAATCAATATCTGGATTTTGACCTTTGAGATGCCAAGTAGAGAACCTGACCTAGTCTTGCTGAACATTTGACCTACAAAGTTGAAAATTTATAAATTTAGTTGTTTTGAGTTACTACATTTGTGGTAATTTCTTATGTAACAATAGAAAACTAATACAGCAACCCTTTATATCATCATTTTGATGCACATCATATTGGTATATATTATAAATTCCATGAGACAATGTGATTTTTACTTTAAACTTTTTTTTAAGTAGTCATTTGTAGTTACAATTTTGATAGTCTTCATTCCTTTCTGAGTACCTGAGCTTCTATGTAGTATCATTTCCCTTCAGTCTAGGCTACTATCAATTAAGTTTCTTGGGGAGGAGGGAGGGTGTGTATGTGTGTTTAATAAAAAGTACCCTTTATTTTGCCTTCATTCTTTTTTTTTTTTTAAGATTTATTTATTTATGCATACAAGCACTGGGGTACAGGCCAGAGGTGTAGGGGGGTGAGAGGATTCACCACAGAGAGCGG
>JAGFMF010011830.1:21376437-21399318 GCA_019455555.1 Galemys pyrenaicus | reverse complement strand
GGTTCTGCATGCTAGAGTGGGAGGGCTACGGTTCTGCATGCTAGAGTGGGAGGGCTATAATTCTGGTGCGCTCCCTTTTTGGCGCCCTTGCTTAACCAGGAGATAAGGCTGACCAGGAAGTGAAACCGGAGTTTTTATTCTTATGGCTCCTGACAGGTGAATACATGTGCAAGGCATGTAACCCAAAGTCTTACTCCATTGTCTCCCAACACTGATGGTCACCAAACCCATCACGGGCCACTGCAGCAGAAACTGCCAGGATATAATGTCTAACTCTGCCACTTACGGCCCTGTGAACTTGACTAGCTACTTAGCCTATATAGGTATCACTATTCCCACCTGAAAAAGTTTACCCTTTTTAGTGCAGAATGTTTTGTGCAGAATGTGTTATGTGTCAGAGATTGTATTAATCATTTTCCATCAAATTTCTCATTTAACCTTAGAACAACTCTTTGTGGTATATACTATTGTAGTCCCCATTGGCTAATGAGAAGAATGAGTTTTAAATAGATGAAGTAACTTACCCAATGTCATACAGTTAAAAGGTGAGAGTCTGGATTTAAATCCAAGTCTGACAAGAGTCTCACCTCTTAACTACTCTACAAATGTTCCCCTGACATGGCAGAGGGTAAGAAACACCCTGGCAAAGAGGGAAAACATGGACTCTGAGACCTGACTCCAAGCGCCTTTTATTAGAGTTCTGAGAAGCATAGCATTGACTCCACTTATACATTCCTGTTCCATTACTGCTAAGGACAGTCTCCTCTCTCTTGTTTTTCTTTTTAAGCAATGGGTGGTACATGACAGCTCATAGACATTTATAAGGCCAGTGGCTGTGTCTGCCAGGCCACTTGCGTGGGATTCTCTGATGTCCAACTTACCTGAATTCCATCCCCATTTACTGAGCATCCACCATAAGTTAGAGATTTTTATCATTAGTTAAGAATAAAGCCTCTCAATCCTCACAGTGCTTAAGGGAAAGCAGATATACCAATCAATGGCACTTGTGTATTGAAGCAAAATGTTAAAAAAAAAATAGACTAAATTTCAACAAATAAGACTTAAGTAAACTATGGTACATGCATGAAAGACTACGCTGTTGTAGAAAAGGGTAATAATGCTTTCCACATAGTGGTGTGGAAAGGGCTCCATATTTTAAAGCAACATATGTAATACAGGATGTTACCTTCCACATAAAAATAGAGGGAATTAGCATATATTTTTATATATTTTATATCCTAGCACAAGGACACTCTGGAGAACACTTGGAAATTTAATAAGAATGCTTCCTGTTAGATTGGAGGTTGGGGCACTGGGCAGGGGCTAAGGGAGGAAGGAAAAGGAGATGTTCACTTGTTTATATTTTATTTCATTTCATTTTATTTTGAAATTCAATTTTAGAACTATTGAAAAATTAAACTATAAAATAGAGAAGAAAGTTAACATTTCCTCCAAATCTGAAAAATACCTCTTTTAGTCTTCCTTTGCCACCGTGCCCCAGCGCTGGGTACCTAAAAGAGGATAATCAACAGTGGTGGGGAGAAGCCAAGATAACTGGCAGGCTGCTCTTCTCCTTGCAGGAGAGGTCAGATTCCCATCAACTCAATACCCCCTGAGTGACTGTCAGTCTAAAGTGGCATTGTGCGTGCTCCCTTAGATCCGTCCCTGCAGCTCCTCCTCATTAACCTCCTGCTTCCATCAACAGCACGAGAGATATTTCAAAGCAAACCCTCAGCGTCCACTGGACTCTCAAAGGCAACAGAGGACTCTGAAGGCTGTGCTTAGCTAAATGTTTTTGCTTCTTGCTGCTTTCCTCTTTAATTACAGCATCATTTGCATATATATGATTTCATTCTGCCATTTTGAGGGCAGCATTGATGATGATCGACACTGTAACTTCCCATCATAGTTGGAGAGTCAGGAGGGCAGCAACTGTCTTCGATAAAATCCTTTCCAATTAAACAGTTCACTGGACATGCCATGGTTTGGCGTTCTCGTTATTTTCTAATGTGCACATCTCATGGATATTTCTTTACACACATCATCGTTATAAGGTCTTATAAGAGGCTAAGAAGACACTCAGAGAATGATGTTCTCCCACTGAGTGACTGTTACGACATTGACTTGAAAGTGGTTCTCCTTCCGCTTGCTTGAGGAGCACAGTTATTCCCTTAATTGGATGATTCTGCTTTATTTTTCCGGGTCTTGTGTCCAAATGGTGTCAGGTGCTCCACGTGATGAAACAAAATAATGTTGGGCCACTAACAGAATATCTTCTGAGGGCAAACGTGTCTGAAGGTTTCCCCAGTCAATACCCCAACTGGAAGCTCCTGCTTTGGGTGGTGGCTTTACCTGTCCCACGTACCTTGTTAAAAATACAAGGTCAACAATTTTTACTTATAACCATAATACTAGGGGGGAAATGGACCAAAATACCAATGATAGTTACCTCTGGGTAGTCTGGTGACTGGTACATTTCTATTTTCTTCTCAATTCTGTTTTTTTCTTTTTATTTTCCAAATTGGTAGGTGTTTTTTTTTTTTTAACCATCGAGCATATTTTATTTTATAATAAATATTTAAATATTTATAAACAGCCATAGAAAATAAAATGAATAAATTGTTGTCTATTCCATAATCATGACAAAAAGAAAGAGAAATAAACACCGGTAGTTCCCTTCAATACCGTCTGACCCGAGCCTTATCTTTAGGGTCACTTAACAAGTGTAGCCACACCAGTTACCGCGCCACCTCCTGCACTCCACCTAACCAACAGATATTAACCTGAGTGCACCAACGCCAGTCAGAAACCACCCAGGATGACCCCACTTTGCTCCACAATCACTTCCACTTCTTCCACATCTAGTATGGCTCCTGATCATCCATTCAGGCTCTCTTTACACCCCTCACCCCTATGCCATTGTCTTGGTGTTGATTTTGGCTTTGACTCAGGCATAGCTCTGTGGTCCTTTCTACCCTATCCCACTTCAAGAAAACCCCTCCTATTGCTGGCCCCCTGGTTGACACTCTGGCTTTTGTAAAGGAGGAAAGTGTTAACCTATGCTATATGAACCATGCTATATTTGGACTCTAATTAATAAACAGCCTGTTCAGAAAAAATAAATGTATGAATACAACTCTTCTGAACTTGATTCTCCAAACACTCACTGTAGCTTTTCTTTAGAATTAAGACCTCAGTGAGAAGTATTACAACAACAAGAAAGTGTTGCCTTTGGGGCAGCCCCAGGATAAAAAGTTTGTGAGGGTTAGATATGTCTATTGCTTTAAGGTCCACTGACCCTTGGGTTCCCCTTTTCCCTGGACTCAATGGCACTTCAATAATTTTTAATTAGGGTAAAATGAAAGATTTCAAACCCTAGGTGGCAGAGACTATCCAAAGGTTTCATGTGGTTTTTAAATTGTGTCAAATGTGAAATCAAGCAATATCTTACCATAGCCTGCATTCTCCCCAATGAATTCCCTAAACAACAGAATAGTCCCTGACCTAAAAGTCCTTGACCCTACATCCAATATTTCTCCCCCAGTGACCGAAGCCTACAACTTACAGCTAAATTCCCATAGACCCAAGCAATTTGTCCCAGAAAAAGGAGGGACACAAATACCATGACCCTTTGTATTACCTTTTCTGAGCAAAAATTGTAGGGTCAAAGCAACCTTCTTTTACTTCATTTGGGGATAAAAAAAAAATCTCTTATTTCTTTTTTATAGAATGGTAAAAGTAAAAAGCAAATTCCTTCTGCTAGAAGCTACATGCATATCAAAAGATTAAATAAATAGGATTACTAAACAAAAGAACTTTAAAAGAGTGAGAATATTTTCTCCTTCCCCTAGTGTGGCTATGTAACAAACCCTCCAAGCTAGAGTGAAATGATTTAGGTAAATCTTAGTTAAGGATAAGAATCTAAAATTATTTATGCTATTTATTTTTAATAAGAAGGTAAAATCATGTATGACCACACTAGGAGTTTCAGATCCCAATCAGGGACTCAATGAAAGAGTCGTATAAAACTAACAGTCACCATGGGCTACAGCAGGCAGCAACAGCTTTTTTACTTCAACAGATATCCTGACTTAGGCAAAAATTTCATATTTCCCAGGTACCTGGCAGCAAATGAAATGCATATGTTCCAAAAACAAATAGAAAATTGCTCATAAATGATAAAGAATTCATTTAGAAATCAAGTCACTCTATTTCTCTGTAGCACACGCTACTCAAGTGCACTGACCGGATATCCTGTTGACTGGTGTAAAAGCATGAAAGAAGTCATTGAATGCTCAGGCAACACCTCTAAAAACAAAATTGATAATTCCAATGCCACCTAGAATAAATTACATCCAAATCAACATTCTCTCCCACTGATTACAATTAAAAATTCAGACAGAACACAAAAAAATCAACTACTTGCAGACACGAAAAAGTTAACAAAGGTCAGAAGAGTATAGAAGGGAGCCAATGAGTGATCCACATCAAGATAAGTTTGCCATATTTTGTTCTCTTTTATCTTTGGACTTTGGCCAAAATGTAGTCTTACCACAGAATTATGCAGCAATCAGTAGTGTTAAAATATTGAGAAAACTCAGGGTAAGACCTAAGGAAAGGGCCCTTAGCTGCTAAAGGGCATGAAGGAAATCTTGTAGAGGAGAAAGATTGAGAAGGGGACCCCTTCACTCTGTTACAAGTTTCAAGATCACCTCTAAGCTATGCAACAAGAAATCAACCCAGAAACTATAGTAAGTACTTTGAAATCTGAATTACAACATCATCCTGCCCATGTCCCAGAGAGACACACACATGGAAGAGACCCAAAGTTGCCTAACGAGGCTTTAAAAACCAGGTTAATATTGAACCCACTACTCACGATGGCAAGAGAAACCACTGTGATTGCAGTTTAAAGCCAATCACATTGATTGCCTACTAAAACAATAAAATCAACATCCTGCAGAGAATTTAAACAGAACCCAAAGATTAACAACACAGTGCTCAAAATGTCCAGAATGCAATTTAAAAGTTCTTAACATACAAAGAACCAATAATGTAACCAATTATCCAAAAATAATGCAATCAGTTAAAAGACACTATCTGAGGTGATCTAGATATTAAAAAGCTATTATAAACATACCCATAAGGTTAAGGTAAACACTCTTGAAATGAATGGGAGGGTAGACAGTCAAAGAAAAAAAAGCTATTTTTGAAATGGAAAATTTAGAACTAAAAAAGAATATATGAAATAAAATTCACTGAATAGACTCAAAGGCAGAATAAAAATGATAGAAGAGCGTTATAACAGTTAAAAATAGGTCAGTAGAAATCATCTGATCTTAACAAAGAAGATAAAAGATCTAAAAAGGAATATCATCTTGGGAATCTATGGGACAATACCAAGTTTTGACTTTGTGACATTGAAATTCTAGGATTAGTAAAGAGACTAATGCCAAAAAAATATTTGAAGAAATAATAACCAAAACGTACTAAATTCTGTGAAAGATATGGGAACAAAACTTTCTCTATGAATGTGCACAGAATAGAAGATACTTATAATCTGTGTGAATGCTTGCTAGAGCACATAGAGAACAGAGGAGGCTCTCCATAACATGGACAAGATGAAATGTTCTGTGGATATCAATCACCCCGATGTTTGCTCAATAGATCACGTCCAAAGTGGGCATGCCAAAGATGGCAGCTATACACAGACTCAACAACATGGACGTGCCTTACCAAGGCTGACTTAGCTATTTCTATACCAACGCTTTAATAGCATAGCCCAACTCTGAACCCCAAATATGCTACAATTTGCCAGAGGACTAGACAACTACTTAGTGGCAAGTTGATTACATATCATGATGGAGGGGAAAAAATATGTCCTTACTGGAGCAGGTGTAAATTTTGGATATGAATGATGTCCTCTTTGTGATGCTTCGACCAGCACTACCACCCATGGAATTACAAGATGCCTTATTCTCCATCAAGGTTTTATAGACATTGTTTCTTATCAAGGACCTTATTTCACTAAACAAAGTGTGGCTGGCAGTGAGTTCCTGCCCAGAACTCCAAAACATTTTCTCTGGATTCATATAATGATGGAGTAGACTGTTAAAATTTAGTTACAGAATGAGCTGGCAGACAAAATCATGGAGAGATGGAATTATGTCATACATGATGCATATACACTCTGCCTAAGGTAAACACTTATGCAGTGAAAAATATATGCTGCTGTGTCTCCCACAGTCAGAATATATAGATTCAAGAATCAAAAAGGGGAAGTAAGATCGACTATCTAACTGATATCCTTAAAATACTCTATCACAGCAGTGTTACCCTAGTGTGACATTGGTTTATAACATTATAAAGATTTTAGGCATTATTTTACAATCAACATCTGTACATACATTAATTTCTCTCTCCACAAACTTGAGGTCCACACATTTGAAGGTCTTTTTTCTCCAGGGGAAAACGTAAAAAAAAAACCAACCTTCTACCAGGACACAC
This sequence comes from Galemys pyrenaicus, assembly GCA_019455555.1. Taxonomy (NCBI): domain Eukaryota; kingdom Metazoa; phylum Chordata; class Mammalia; order Eulipotyphla; family Talpidae; genus Galemys; species Galemys pyrenaicus. The sequence goes on along the minus strand of JAGFMF010011830.1, from coordinate 21,392,811 downwards.
AATAATGGTTTGATTGAATTGGAGGTGGAGGCAGGTCACATGGTCATTCGAGTTTCTCAAAAACCTGAACAGACAAAGAAGGGGAAGTGTTTGTGCTGAGATCAGGATCCTGATTCCTAAGGTGCAATGGGATCCCTGCCACTCAGGAAGAGCAGAGGAATGTGTCTAAAACACAAGGGGTTGTCTGGTCCATCTTAGTACTTCCATGCTCAACAGTAATAAAAGTTAGTAGAAAACTGGGGAAACAATAACAAGAAAGACAGGACCACTGAAGATTCAAGTCCTTCAGGAATAAAGATTTGGGTTACCCCACCAGATCAAGAATATGTACTAGCTCTGTTGCTGCCAGCGGTGTAGATAAGTGAGTCATCGATGGCCTCTACATGGAAGCGAGTTGTTTGCTTCTTCATAAAGTTGATACCTATTGTTCAAAAGTCCACTGGCACCAAATTCCAAATTTATAAATGTAAATTTTTTAAAGATAGTTCAAATAAGCATATTTTTAGCTTTAGAATCTGTGTGCTTTGCATACCCCCGTGAAACTGCAACCAATATCAACTTATTATAGATAAGATAAATACAGCAACCATTAAAACCCTAAGCCACTGCTGCCCTTTGCATTTATCTGACCCAGAGATTTCTAACTGGGTTACTAAGTGATGCCACCTAAACATATAAGTCCACTCTCAACCAGCCTCTCCCCAAGGGTTTCTTCATCTTTGTTCCCTTCTGAATATATAGCCCACACACCAAGTAAGTTCTATTCAGTCTCATACCATGAAGCCTTCCCTAACATGCAACTCTGTCAAAACATCACCCAAATTAAACTTGTTTGTGCTGCTGCCATCTCACAGTCGTATCATTTTCCTTGATCAGTCCCAACATCATTCAAACATTTATAAGCAATAAAGAGGTACCCCCATTGCCTTGATGTTAGTGGAGCCATGAGTCATCACTACCCAGCCCAACCAGGGAGGCATCTGTGGAAACCCAATGAATATTGAGAACACCCTTATCTACAACAGTTAGAGGGATTTCCTACCCTCAAGTATCAATGAAGGCCAAGTGCTAAACTTGGACATCTAACCCCACCTGGCAATATGAGGTAATACCCCATCCTTTCTCTGCTATGGAAGTGTCAGAAGTTAAAGAAATAACCATAAAGATACTTCAATAAGCAATAACAGGTATGTTAAAGCAAATAAAAAATAATCAGCAGAGTGGAGAGGACAGAAGATAAAATAAAACTGGAGGATAGAAGTTAAAATATAAGATTACAGAGAGAAAACAGAATGGAGCTCTCACACATTGTTCAGGTGAATCTAAAATGGTACCACCCCTCCGGAAAATAGTTTGGCAATTTCTTAAGAGAACTAAACCAGCAACTACTATATGACCCATCAATTGTACTCATATGTACATCTTCACAGAAATTAAATCTTATATTCATGCAAACCTACTCATGAATATTTACAACAGCTTTATTTGTAATATTCAAACACTAGAAAAAAAAACTGTGGTATATCCATACCATGGAATATTATTCAGCAATAAAAAAGAATGAACTACTGATGCAAGCAACAAACTGAATGAATTTCCAGATTATAATACCAAGTGGAGGGGAAAAAATTCCACTTCCCTCATAAATAACCATTATCCAAAATTTAAAATAACTAAAAACTCAATTTTAAAAATCAAAAAATTGAAAGTAAAAGAGGATAAGTCAACCAGCCAAAAACAATAACTCAACAATAAAGGAAAAAAAAATTTTAAAATGGCCTAAAGACTTTAATAGACACCTCACCAGAGGAGATATACAAGTGACAAATAATCATATGAAAAGATAACCAACGTCATGTGTCATCAAGGAAATCTAAATTAAGACAATGAGGTACCATTTCATATCTATTAGACTGACAAAAAGACAAAACACTGACAACACAAAAAGCTGGCAAAAATCATTGGCAAAGATGTGGACCAGTGAGAACTCTCATTCATTGTTGGTAGGATGCAAAATGGTACGTTACTTGGGAAGTCTGTTCAGCAGTTTCTTACAAAATGAAGCACACTCTTACCATGTGATTCGGGTGTGCTGATTTTCTGGCTCCACTTGGTCAAGGACAGTTCTTTGGAAAGGGAACAGCAAACACTCACAAACTGGGAGAGGCCGCCAACATGAAAAGGAGACTGGGCAGCGCACCAACAGTATCCACTACCAAGACTTCCCAACAAACCTCCCTATTTATCGTACCTCTGTCATGAACTGTCAGATGATTCCACATGTACTGGGCTGGGCTCAGGGCACAGAGTCATGCTCCTTGCACCTCCGTGTGAGACCACTATGATCTTGTCCAAATCAAATCCACCTTCCTAATATCTCGCCTCTCTGGGTCTTCCCCCAAAGCACCCAGAAAGTCTATCCACATAGGTAAAGTGGGCTAGTGAGCAGAAGCAATTGTCCAGATAATTCCATTTCCTAATCCATTCATTTTAGATTGATCCAAACTGTCTGTATGGGTTGATCAAACAAAGCTGATTAGTGCCTTCTGTCACTCTGGCTCAGAAGATGTCACTGAGGCCCTGTTTTCTTGCTTCTCATCCTGATGGGCTTGGAGAAGGTAGCCTGACATGTGAACGGACCGTCAGGCTGCCAGGCGTGACATTCCGGCTCGATGCTCTTTGATCCCACATCTTTAATTGGGCTTCATCATGATCACAGCCTCTCAGGAGCACGGCAGCTAATGCGGCCTGATGGAAATCAGAAGGCACTGTCAGTCCCTGCCTCTGTGCCTCAGGACCATGTCAACATGCTGATCCCAGACCAAGGCCACAGCCTCACCCAGGGACATCACTGGAAGCAAGAGTGTCAGCCAAGAGCCACCACTTAAAGTTGACAAAATGCCAGGCAGAGCTGGTGCCTGCATTGGGGCCTAGACCTGCCCCCCAGAATCTGGCAGAGCTGGCCACTCAGTCTAGGCCCTCTGGTCTGCGGTGCCTACACGTACTGCCCAAATAGCATCATCACAGCTCTGCTGTCATAGGCTACACAAGAGAAGAGGAAAGGCACAGACCCCAGAAAGAGCCTGCCTGGACAGCATTGGCAAAAGGTAGGAAAAAGCAGAGGGCCAAGTGGTGGGCAGAAGGAATGAGAGGCAGCACCACCCAGGAAGCGGGTTGGGGGTAGGACGAAGCCTTTGGCAGGAGCCCGCAGGGATTTCAGAAGTGGAGATGCTGCCTGCGGCCCCTCCCATCACCTGGCATAGATGAGTAAATGAATAAGCGAGAGAGAAATGCTGGCGATATAGATAAAGGTGTGGCTGCTGGAAAGCTATCCCATTTATCATACCATTGACCACTGATCAGAGAAAACTCTGCTCCAAAGAAGGCGGAACAGGGCTGTCACTTCCCTCAACAGCCAGCCTGTCCTGCAAGGCAGGGCCTGAGCCAGCTGTCGGCCCAGGAGTGCTGTCGGCAGCCTCCCGCCGCCTGTAATGAGATATGATTGCTGAAAGGAAGCAGCTAATTGCATGATGTTTTATTAATCCTTTCTCCATGAAATATTAATTGTGAGCTTTCACAAATACAAAGCTCTGTCTGCTTTTTAATAGCTTAGGTTTGCAGTCTCTCCAGGTGAATGTTTGAGGGTCCCCTATGGAGAGATGATGGTGACAAGCACGCTGCCAAGTCATGGAGAAGGAATGCAGCTGACAGTCCACATCGCAGGGGATGGCAAGGATGCCACCCTCGGTTAGCTGCTCTGTCCAAGGGTAGAGGGGGCATTGCTACTTTGTGCTACCCACTGAATTAGGCTACGAAGAAATTTACTTCCAAACAGCCACCCCACAGGGGATGAAAATGACATAGGACACATCGGCATCAACACAAGAGTTATGCGTGAGACCTCTTGTTTCCTCTCTTTTCCTCCTGAGATTGGGTTTCTTTGTTTACTCTCTTCTTACTCCTGAGATGGGTTCACCTGGGTAGCAAAGCATCAAAAAGAGTGTTTCTTAACCTTAAGCCAGAGGTTGGCTGAGTTCCAGAGGTGCCGATGCCTGGATGCAAGAGAGAAAGAGACTGGCTTCCAGGAGATTGAGTGGGACAGGTGGGGAGAGCTGTAGAGGAACCCCAGTAGCCCTCCCACCTGCCTGGAAGGCTGCAATGGGATCCTCTCTGACCTGGAGCCAAGACCTAATCATGGCAAAGGGGTTTCATCAGAAGCAGTAGGAATGGCTGCTCCCCTCAACCATGCCCATGGCCAGGACCCAGCACCAGACACAGAAGCTTGATTCTGAACAGGACATTTCTTTTCAGGGCCATGTGACAGGACATCTAGCCCAGTGAAAGGATCGCTGGCTCACACTTGCAGGAGATAAAGGGAGAGAGGGCTGCCCTTCTGGCAGATTCCAAGAGGCAGCAGAGCCATGGTGAGCACTGCCCAGAATCCAGCACAGCATACCATGGCAACAACCAGCCAAGGCTGGAATGAGCCCAAGGCAGAGTAGGGTCAGTGACACATCCATGGCTTATATGCAAGAGGCTAAGGAAGAACCCTCTGTACCTCTCTTTCTTGTCCCCAGACCCCATATAAGATGCACTTGTTGCGGGGTGGGGTTCTCTCAGGACCTGCCCACACACCCTCTCTTCAAGTGAAGAAGGCAGGTCACAGCTCTAGTCTGCACTGGAGAAAAAGAAGAATCTGTCCAAAAAATTTAAGGTATATATTTTTTTAAATAATGAATAGAAATGTTTTGACTTTTAGAATGGGTCAAACCTGCAAATAATATAAAGTATTAGAAGATGACATGTTAAAAGGAGGAGGCACCAAGAAGCAAGGGGCATTCCTCAAAGCAGATTTTCTGGTATTCCAAGTGGGTCTGCAAACCAGGAACATTTGCTTATAAGAAAAACAGAGTCTTCGCCCCCAGTCCAGACCAGCTGAACCAGATCTGCATTTTAACAGGATCCCCTGGTGATTTAAAACATGTTAAATTTTGAGAATCACAGGGAAAGTTGGATGAGATAAAACATTTGATGTTATATCACAGTGAATTGAGATTCCGCAATCAAATGATTATATTGCATTACCGTTTCTGTTGCTGGTGATCAAATACCTTAAGCTGTAAAAGAAATTATCACTCATTACTGTGAATTACATGCCTCCCAGGATCAGCACTTACCAAACTGATAAGGGGCAAAGTTGGTCATAGGGAACCTTGAACTTGTCCTCCACCTTCCTGATGTCCGGGGCCTTCATCCAGCACAGAGCACATTCACATCCCTCACCACACCCACCTGGAGCCACCACTTGGCAGCAAGGAAATATTCTGTACAGCCCTGGAGAACCATGGTCTAAACCAACATGGCAGCCCTGTCTCCACCCTTCTGGAAGCTTGCTCTCTCTAACCCTGACCTTTTAAAACCAAAGAGTGAAATTAGTATCAGAATTAGAACACTGTTTCTCAGCTTGGGTTTTGCTCCCAGGCAAAATTTCAGGCACGCCAACCTCCATTCATAGCACCCTAGAAGAGTTTCGGGTGTGCACATGAGGAATCTCCTCACTGATCAGAAAGGGTCCACCATGTTGCTCCTCTCTGCCCTGGTTCTCTGGTAGTGCTCCCCGCAGACACAGAGCACAGCCGTCCTGTGGGCTTGGAGGAACTACATAGCAGGTTTTGACTGAAGGGACCTGGGCATAAACTTTAGGGGGGGAGCTAGAAGACAATCCAAATTATAGATCCTAGGGCACTCCCCAGTCACTCCCACCTGAAACTTCTGAAAGGATGCATTGCTCTCCTAAAATATGAGAGAGAGACAGACAGAGAGAGACAGACAGACAGACAGACAGACAGACAGACAGACAGACAGACAGACAGACAGACAGACAGAGAAAGAGAGAACTAGGTTGATGCTCAGCTCCCCCACTATACAAAGGCTCTAGTGGAGGCAGATCCAGCTGTCCCCACTTCACCGTTGTTATTCAGCACCAGCCACGTCACCTAACAGCTCAACCGTGCTTACTGACTAACTAAACAGATAAGTGGATTTGTTGAATAAGCAATAACTGCTCGCTTTCACCAGCCTCCATCACTTTGAGTCTTGGTTTCTTTATCTGTATAATGGAGATTAGATTTTTCTCCTCCAGTGGTTGCTGGAAAGCTAACCCTGTCTAAAAGAATGCCTAGTGTTGGACTTTGTACCACGTAGACTTTCAAAAAAATCTGCTTCCTCATTATTTATATAAAGATGGTGACATGGAATTAATTACAAGCCGGGTAAACCTAAAGAAACACTTTTTCCCTCTTTTTCTTTATTTATATATATTTGACATCAATTGTGGTGCCCATGGATTTCCCACCACCATTTCACCAGTGCCCCATCACCTCAGTCCCTTGTGCTCTTTCTGCCCTCATCCCATTCCCTCCTGCCTCCCCACAAAGTGTTTCCAAAGAAACACTTTAAACACTTTTACTCCAGCTGCACAGACCACCAAATGTCACCTCCTCTCTGATTTCTTTCCCACTCACCACTCATTTTTTTCCAGATTTATTTATTTATGCATATAAAAGCTGGGGTACAGACCAGAGGTATGGGGGGGTTAAAAGGGTTCACCAGAGACAGAGCTGGGAGCAGAACAGGCAGATGGACTGAAATACACTGCTGAGGGGAGCAACGGGTGAGGCAGGAGAGAGGTCTGCTGCGCCACATGGGTCCTCTCCCTGGTTGGGGATAGAACTCACACTGCAGTGTCTGCAGAAGCTCCACAGTGCAGTGCCCAACCCTTTGCACCACCTGGGAGGCCCCCACTCACTACTCTTAAGTGCCATTGGCTCCCTCCTCTGTGTGTCTTTGGCACTTGCGATCACCTCTCCTGAAGTACTTGGCATATTCTCTACTCTCAGGTCTTCATGAGTGACCTTCCCGAGGGCAGAGCCTTGTCCTTCATGCCTCTGAAGGTCCCATATTGGAATGAATGTTCTCATTATCTCTTCTGCTCTCCACTGGCTTTTTGAATTGAGAAACTTACTACTCATTTTGAATATGAGTGTTGAAATTTGAGTCCTGAACTTGAACCCAAGACCAGCTAATTACTATTTAAGTGACTTTAGGCAATATCTTAACTGCTCCAGATCTCCACTTCCTTGTATAGAATGTGGAATTAATAACCAATTCTCAGAGAGGGTTATAGAAGCCAACTAGATAACATATGTTAAGTGTTTAAAACAATGTCGGTCATTTATTAAATACTCCATCAATTGAAACTGCTATTCTGACCCAGTGTACTAATGTGTACTTAGATGTGAAAGGTAAATGAGTTCTCAATTTTGTCTAACTCCTAGAGTATTTTTAAAGTTCACCTCAAGTATCCTAACTTCAATACATTTGCCTTAGTCTTTACGAATAAATGAGGAATAGTGAAATTATATGTACAGAGAATATTTTAGAACTCAGTGACCTTGGGAAAATATCACCTATGAATGTCATTACCATTTCTGTGGGCTGACACTATGAATATATCCACCACAAATATTTTCAGAGCCAGGGTGGAGGGAGCTCAAAATGCAGGCACTATGCGATTCTCACCTCAAAATGGCTAAAGGGAAAACAGATCAACACAGCAGGATCTTTTCACATTTCAGCACTACCCAGGCCCTCCCTCCTCTGAGCTCCCATAGTGAGCTCACCATAAACATCAGTGCAGCATATGTTTTAAAACAATTTTAAAATTAAATTAACCAATATTATCTGGCACTTAACAAATATTAATCACCACTCTGAGTGCTTCACAAGTTTTAACTCATCTATTGAGCTTAACTCATCTAATGGTCTTTCACCATTCTTCTGAGTTATGTCAACCTCAACCAAAGCACTTATTCAGAAAACAAGTAGGGTTTATTCAGAAACAAAACAACAAAAGTGCAGACAGGTAGCATGTGCTTATGGCATCCTTGGATCCCAGACTCACACCCCTCCTACATAACCTCTGGGGGACCACCCCTTTCATTCCATCAGAAGTGGAGACAGTGAGAGACACAAGGTATGTTGGGTCCTGAAGTTTGCTGATTTACATGTGTATGGGCATGCCCCAGCCTCCTGGGCTCATTGACATAAGCTCACAATCATGCTTTCCCCACTTGGAAACATTCTTCCTAGACTCCACTTGTCCCATGACTGTAGCCTCTGTTCTCTGTCGCCCCATTGCCAAACTCCACAGGAAAAGTGATCTTGGTAGTTGTCTTCACTTCCTCTCGCATCTTCTCTTGATCCCACTCTATCAGATCATTGACCCCCACTCTATCAGACTTTCTGTGGTGGGTCCCCAGTGACCCTAGACCTCTCCATTGGTCTCTCAGCAGAATTTGACAGGACAGTTATTTCCTCCTTTGTGAAATAGTTTCTTTGCTTGGTTTCTAGGGAACCCACACTTTCTTCTGCTGGTTGCACCTCTCCATCTCTTACTGAATCTTTCTTATCACCCCAAACTCGAAACAAAAGAGACTTCCCCAAGGCTCAACCTTCAGACATTTTCCTTCTCTCTCTAGGCTAACTTTTTGTTAATCTCAACCTCCATTGTAGATTTAAATGATAATTCCTCAAACTTCCTGTTGAAATCCATATTTGTATAAGAACCTGCCTACATAAAGCTCCACTTGGGTGATGACCAGGTAAAACAAACTAACATAACTTTGCTCCCCAAACCTGTTTTTCCTACATTCTTTCCCACCTCAGTCAATGGAAAGTCTGGTTTACCAATGATTTAGAACAAAATCCTTTGACTCACCACGGATCACTTTCTTCTTACACATCCCCATCTAAATCATCAGAAAATATAAGTATTCTATCTTTTAAATATATTTAGAATCCAACCCTCCTCCACCTCAGCAAGCTACCACCATCTCCTTTCTGGGCCATCACAATCACTTCCTGATTGAGCACCCTGTTTCTGTCAGATCTCCACAGCACAGCAAAGGGGTCCTCTTACAGGCAAGTGTTGCCATGGAACAGGCTTCTATTATCGGGACCACACATACCTACACAACCTCATGCGTTTGCTCTCTCTAGAGTTTAGCCTTGTAGACTTTCTACAGTACCCATAACACTGCAGAAAGACTTTGTTCTAACTACTCCCTCTTTCTAGAATCTTCTACCATTCCCCGGTGCTCTGGCACTCAGAGAACTACATGACTTATTCCTCCAATTCATCAGTTCTTGCTCAATATCATCTTAAGAGAAAGTCCCAGACCACCGTCATCCCATTTAAAACCATACACACTCACACACACATTCAAGAATATACACTCTTATCTGTGTATTTTTTCCATAACACAGTATTTTTTTTTCATTGTCTGCTCATTTCTACTATAAAATAAGCTCAATAAATCAGGAATTTTATCCATTTGGTTCACAGAGCCTGGAACATTGTTTGGACCATAGAACTACTTGAGAAATATTTATCGATTAAAAAAAATAATTGATTTACTATGTATGATGGCAACAGACGCCAGAGGCAACCAAAAACCTTAAAGTGTCTGGCAGTTCCCCAGAGCAGACAGAAGTACTTAATACCCCTTAATAGGGAATTTAGAAGACTTTCCACTCATACTTTCAGGCCCCAGCTTATATGTTACTTCTTTTCTGACACTGTTTTTGCCTCGGTGAGATTAAACAGCCTTGCTATCTGCTCCCATAGCATCCTATATTTTTCATTACAAGGTACCTGTCACATAATATTGCAATTGCTTCTTAGTTGTCTTCCTTATAAGATTGTATTTTCTGAGAACATGTATGGACTTCTCAATAAATACCTGATGAAAGAATAGATAAATGAATTTAAATGAGCACTGTGTGGCTATGAAGTCATAACTAAGGGAACTGAGCTTAGATCAAGGAAGAAGACAAATTGAAAGGAACAGGAATAGAGTGATAAGCTTGAAAATTTTCATAAGTAGAAGGGAACAAGGGAGAGGAAGAGGGAGGGAGTGAAGAGATACAAGGAGGGAGCGAAATCTTTTTTAAAGATTTATTTATTTATGCATACAAGCACTGGGGTACAGGCCAGAGGTGTGGGGGTGGTGAGAGAATCCACCAGACAGAGCAGGATGCAGAACAGGCAGATTGACAGAAACACACTGCTGAGGAGAGCAGCGGGCAAGACAGGAGAGGTCTGCTACGCCATGTGGGTCCCCTCCCTGGCCGGCGGCAGGGATCGAACTCGTGCTGCAGTGGCTGCTGTTTGCTTCATAGTGCGTTGCTTAACCCACTGCACCACCAGGGCAGGCCCAGAGCTTGTTTTCTATCCTTACCAAATGTCAACAAACTAATTTTGGCTCCACAAACTTGACTGGCATAATTTGGTCAAATAATCTTTTCCATGTAGCCTACACCACCTGCCTGCCTAGAGCAGTGTTAGTGTTCACTTTTCCACCCACCATTTTGAAGAGCTATTTCCCTTTCTCAAGACAGGGTGCCCCAAGGCAATGAAACTGTCTCTGATGACAAATGGAGCATGAAAGGATAAAAAGAAGCAGAGCAAGAGATTCTGGCACATTCTGATGTTCTTGGCGCACTTCTTGTACTCATCCAGTATCCCTCTAACCCCATTTCTCTTGTGCTATCTATACCCTCACACTAGGAAATGCAGCCAGTCTTTCCTCACTAAAGGTTCTGTAGGGACCTTCTAGACTAACCCAAGCAACACGTGTCTCTCCTTTCTCTTACCTTGTCAACATTTATTGTTTACTATGTCCTATGAATCATTTATCATAATTGGTATGAATCTAGTAATTTCTAGATAAATGATGACATCACAAGTTCTAAATAAACAATAGCTGTTAGTATAAAATCACACAATTAGAATTACTATGATTTTTCTCCCCCAAGTAAGCAGTAGGCTCATCAAGGGTAGACAGTAGACTTTTTTTCTTTCAAATCCCCCAGAGAATTTACCCAGGGGCCGAACAAAACTACATACCCGGAAAACGCTTCTTTAAACCTGTCTTGTTTAAAGTTAATGTACAATAAAACCAAGGAGCCATAGAAATAGCTCCCCTGTTGTAAAAGAAGGACTGCTATCTCAAAGATGTCTTTAAAATGCTGTCCGTTGCCCTGGCCCTATCTGAGGAGCACATGGCCTGTTCCAGGAGAGAAGCTGTAATGGATGGAAGGTACATTTCTGCTGAGTTAGGGGTTATCATGTTCCCCGCATCCAGGCACCAGATTGATGGGATATGCCTCTATGATTTATAATACACTAATCTCACTGGAGAGTGAAGCACAATTAATCTTAGAATCTTGCAGCTTGCACTTAACAACTTTAGAACCTTCCTTGCGTACTCGGCCTGCATAGCAAACGTCTGTCCCTCCCCCAGACACTAGGATGACTGGGCACTGGAAACACAAATACCCTTCTCTGCAGAGCAACAGAACACATGGCAGCTGTTTTCTTTAGACAGTCCATGAGGTTACACATTGGGACCTTTCAAATGAGACTCACCATGTTCAAGTACAATAGTAGCATTAAGCCTATAGCCAAACAAAACTACAGAAACACCTGATGTGTCAGAAATGTAATTTATTCAGCTTCTTTTCTCAGGATGCTGCTGAGATCCAAGGAACAAGGGATTCCTACCCTTAATGCAGATGCAGCAAGGTCTGGGCATAACGTGTCACAGTCTTCCCTGGGGAGGCCCGCATGTCCTGCCCAAACAGCATTTCCTTTTACTTTATATTTAATTCCAACCATCTTTGTTGCTGAACTCTTGAGCTTTCATCCAATGCAAAGGAGAAAGACCTTGACAGATAAACACAATCACAGCTACAAGAAAGGGCACCTAAAAAAAAATCTACTCACGGGAAGAAGGGGCAAGAACTTTGTACAACAAAACCCAAACATACATTTTGGACTATTTTATATGGAAATCAACACCCTCCACTCATTAAGTGAAATGACCATATTTTAGTAGAATCCAGCCTTCAGAGCCCCTAGCATCCAATCATCCACACAGAATAGGTTCTTCAAGTTCCAGAAAAGCAAGAAATATATTCATGTTTAGAAATTTTTTCTTCCGGCATGATTCAAGTGGAAAAGTTTAGTGTTGTAAGTTTTAACTCTGATTTGGCTAAAAGGATATTCCTTAAATCTGGGTAACCAAGATCATGCAGTTCTTTTTTTTTTAATCTACAATCTCCTTTATTAATAAGTTGTGGATGGGAGAATCTTTCAAGGACTTTCAAACCTCAGTTCTTCAATGTTTCACATAAAGAAAACCCTATAACAGCAGATAACCTTAAAAGCCATCATAAGGGCCTCTGGTATGAACACAGCTGCATAGATGAGTTTATTTGTTCATCTTCTGCATAAAATCGCATGAAAAGAAAAGGGAGAATTGAAAAAAAATCCACAAATTCCATTTTCAGTGAAATCAGAAATCAGATCTAAGCGGCACTATGCTTAAGGGTTGGAAAAAGCAACTGAAATCAGAGAGAAACCACATGGGAAGAAAGAGATAAGAGAAATTTAATTGTGTAAGAATTTAGTGGTGGCAGATCTTAAAAGTGCCAGCAGAAATAAATTCTGGAAAACAATCAACTTAGAATGAAGTATGCAGGCTACATGCTTCATTCGCAACAAGGTGCAGGGACTGTGGGAAAAAGAAATTATAGAAGTCTCACTGGAGTTCAGAGAAATTGAAGCAAGCAAAGCCACACAAAGAACAACAGAGCCCCAGTGTATTTCCAGAAGTCAGTGTGGGAGAGCAGCAAAGAAAAAGAAAGTTCTATCCTAAGAAGAGTTGCAACAGAAACCTTATATAAATAGCTAGAATGAAAAAGATTAACACATAAGAGAACAATTTTTAATGAAGTGGCATAGTACCTACGCAAAGGTAGTGTAAGGTAAACATTTGAAAAGGGTAGCAAAACTTACCAACAGATGAACAAGTCACCAAGAAACTGTTGCTATGAAGAAAAAAAAATACATAAATATTTCACTGTGATGTTTAAAAAATTAATAAAGCAACCATCTCCCTAAAAGAAAACTACAAAATAGAAATGCCAGAATTCAAGGAAATGGTAGCAAGAAAATAGGAAGGAATGAGCTACAGGCTAGCAGAATTTGAGAATCTGAGAGCATAATTGACAGAAAGCAAAAACGCCATCAGAGAAATGAAGATAATATTGGAAAGTTTATAAGAGAAACTGTCCACTGTAGAAAAGACCGCAAAGGACAGATACCAGAAATGGAACCAAGATTAAGTAAAATAAAGATAGAACTAAAGGGGATTAGAGTGAAAACGATAGCTGTTGATACAACACGCAAAGGAGATCCAGCATAGACGTGAGGAAGAAAACAGAAACTTCGAAAGCAAGTAACTTAAAAAAGACTCTACAACTGAGAATGGCTTACTATGGGTCAGGGGAAATTAACCAAGAGCAGTGAACCATGAGACGTAGCCTATTAGGTTTGTTAAAAAGAAAACAACAGGCCCAAAATGGAGGTGCTTATGCTAAACTCACTAAGAATGAAATCTAACCTAACTATGAGTTCAGCCTCGCCCAGAAATGTAGTATTAGCAAGTCAAGCGGAATTTTCTGGTCAGTACCAATGAGGCAATCTTTCCCATTCCCCAAAGGAAGATGAGATAATCTGCCACCAAATCCTTTTTCCATTCCTCATAGGTTGGTTACCTAAATCTGAAGTAATCTCCCCTCCCCTTGCCTTCTTCCTGTTCAAAAAAATCTTTCAGCTTTTTGTACAGCTTTTTGGTGCACATTTCTCTTTGCTAGATGGGATGTCACCTGACTCATGAATTGTTTAATAAAGTCAACTAGATGTCTAAAATTAATTGGGTTAGATTTTTGTTACTGAACAGGTTAAAGAAGAGAAATAGAAAAATGGAAGGTGGAGGGAGGGAAGGATGAAGATAGAAAAAGGAAAAGCATTTTCTGGCCATCCAAAAACAGATTAGCCATTAAATAGGGTGACGTTCAGTCATGGCTCATATTTTCCTAATCTCTAGCATTCAAAATGAGAAGATAATGCATTTAATATCTGTAAACCAGCCAAATAAGGTGACTTATGAGCCAAACATTTTATACTGGACAAAAATGTCCTTCCTAAAGCAAAAAAAAAGTGACTAACAGTTTTGAAATCTTTGAACTTAGGTAACATTGTCCCATGAAACTTTTTTGAGGATTCTGCAGGGGGTCAGACATCAGCCAACCAAGACGCCATGCAGGAAGCAATCTAGAGCATGATCTGCATGAGTGCCATAAAGCTGGAGATGGGGGTGACAAGTGCCCTGATAATGTATAAATGACGCCACTAATAAAGAATGCAAAGCGGTAGAGAATATGAAAAGTAGGATAGGTTTACAGATTGTTATATTTGCAAATGTTGCATCAGTGTGATTATTTGTAATTGTGGGCCTCAAAGAACATGGCTCAAAGCTGACAAACCAAATAAGAAGTAAGTGCAAATATCTCTAATTGGATTATGGTAAATACTATGATTATGAGATAACTAAAAGGGAGTGGTTGGGGAAAAGGTAGGAGAATGAAGCATTTTATCATTTAAACAAAAGAGCTAATCAATACTGCCTAGAGAATGAGTGCTAATAATATTACGCCTCTATTAGCCCTATGGATATGTCAAAGTGTTTGAGGTGAGTAGTTGCAGGGAGTGAGAGATATTTAACAAAGAGAACTATGAAAATTGTTACTGAGATAGCACTAGCAATGTTCTCCATTTTTGTCTCAAATGTAAAGGGGGGGAAGGGGAGGAAACAAAAAAGTTACATTCAATTCCCTATTAAGCTGTTTGTCCTTGACTGTCCTTTTATCTATTCTCAGGAGGTGTGCCACTGAGGAGCTGGCCCCAACACAAAGGGGCAAGGGTCTCCAAGGGAAGGAAAATTTAAAGATTATTTCTATTCACACAATTCTTCGAATACATATCATCTATTGAAGCCAGAGAAGCTGCCCTGTGACTACAGAATGGTGGAAAAGCCCAGAAAAAGTCCCTGAGTAATAATAAAACAGGTTTCCCTTGCTATCCAAAAGTAGAGTGTTCCTATAAAACTTTCATCAATTGTAACAGTGTAAAGCGAAGAAATAATTACCATTGATTTAAATGGAAATATTTGCAAGCATTTCCAGACCCAAAAAAATAATCTACCAAACAAAGTAAGTAGCAAGTTAGAAATAAAACCTGAAATAACACTAATATATAGTGAAAGTAGAAAGGTTATGATAAGTACCCAGTCTGTTACATAGTTCCTCGGAAGGAGGCAGGCAGGGCATCTTGCTGCTTGGGGTATACACTGCCCCTCAGAGGACTGGTGAAAAATAACTACTGACACTGTTATTGCTTTTCATCTTTTTGTAAAAACAAAAATCTTTTGGGTTTCTTTCAGTTGGTGAAAACTAATGTGTGTCTTTCATAAAAGTGAAGTTGACTAATGCAAACCTTGTAGAAATGGTGGATTCTTGTACTATGATCCACCAGAATTAAGAATTCTGCCACAGATTTCTTGAGCAAATTAGCCACAATGATCCCAATCACAACTTCATTCTCACAACTTCATTCTCACAACCCTACTCAGCATCAATAAACAAATAAGGGTACTCCAAACAGAGCAAAATCCTCTAGGGGGCAGACAAAGCTGAATCCTGAAGATCCTAGGACAGATCTTGACTACTTCAGTTGCTCACTTACCAGTTTGAACCAAAGAGAACTCAGCTACCAGAGACTTCCACCTTGGGTTAAGACCAATATTCATTTCATGTTTTCATCATGGCAGCCACAAATGGTGGCAGGCTAACCAAGTGGTACCCAAATTGGAGGACTCAAACTCACTTAACATCTGAGTCCTTACAAATCATTCCACAGTTAGTCAGTCAGGGTTTTCATGGTTTTATTGCCTCTCTCTTATACCTTGACCACTGAGGAGAACGGAAAGGAAACCAAGGACAATAGCACGTAGTCATCACTGACTCTCTTGGCCTGTGGGACTTCAGGCACATGTTCCTGGTGCTGAACCTTCACATGCCTATCCATCAGGACCTCTTTGAACCTGTCTCTTCATAAGCTTAATAGTGAAATAATATGGAGTGAACTTACCTATTGGGAACATACCATGAGATAATATGATGAGTCAGATTATGAGAAAACACATGTTCTAGCTTTGTGCCAACAATAGGAATATAAGGCAAACCACATTTTAGTTTTAAAGTTTCTGATAGCCCAGTTAAAATTATTAAGAATTATCTACTACTTTTGAAGTAGAGGACTGGATCAAGAAGATGTGGTACATATACACGATGGAATATTATTCAGCAATCAGAAATGAGAAATTAGGGGCATTTATAGAAACATGG
>JAGFMF010011830.1:21330913-21365331 GCA_019455555.1 Galemys pyrenaicus | reverse complement strand
CCTGGCCGGCAGCAGGGATCGAACTCGTGCTGCAGTGGCTGCGATTTGCTTCGTAGTGCGTTGCTTAACCCACTGCGCCACCAGGGGAGGCCCTATATACCCTCATTTTTATCCTAATTTCTACAGTGGTAATTTCTGTGACCTTTGGAAAGTCCCTTAAGAACAACAATTAACGTCTGTGTTTATGGCTGTACGCTTGCCATAGGAAAAAGCCAGATGAAATGCATCTAACTGTTCTGTAGTGGGGATTTCAAGTAATTTCTTCTTTTCACTTCTATTTTCCACCATTTGTACAACAAACCTGTGTTACTTTTATAATAAGAAAATTCCTCGCTGCATACCTCCAGGCTTTAGTTACCAAGGGTGTCAAGTGTGGATGGCACCTGTCCTGCTTCTGTCATAGTGCTATTTTAGGAATCATGAGATAATGCCTAAAACTGCATGAGCCACATCACCAACTGAGTTTACAAACATGAGTGTGTTTCTTTCATTTTTCCAGTTAATCACCTGAACAGCTGCAAGTCCTTGTTATGAAGCAATAGTGCCTACCCCGACAAGGTGGCGTCCCCTTGGAGGCAGTGAGCAAGGGCTCCACTATAAGCAACAGCAATCCCAACTAACAGTGGCTTGCTCAAATAGAGTGTATTTCCTCCTGCAACACAAAATCCATTTAGGCAGTCCATGACCAGAATGCAGCTGAAGGCTGTCCTCAAGGACTAGGCCCCTGGCTTGCCATCCTTAGTTCGCGGTCATTCTTGTGGCTCCAAGATGACCGCTACATCTCCAGGCAGTGAGGCAGAGAGGGAAAGCAAAAGGCGAGAAAGTTTTGTCGTCACTTAGAATGAGGATTCTGCATGCATCCTATTGGCCGGCTTGAGATCATGTGACCAGCCCACTGCAAGGGAAGCTGGGATGTGGAATTAGTGCATTTGTCACCCTCTACCATAGAGTGAAGCAAGGGAGGACAATGTTGTGAATGGTTTTGTGTTAACCAAGCCTCTGAATCTGCCACACCACTGAATTTATAAGCCTAGGTTTTAGTTACACTTCTAAAGGTCAAGTAGAATGAGCATTGGAAAGTCTGAACTGTTCACAAAAAGTCCGAGTTCCATTGGTCACTAAGGATGTTTCTGCCTCACAGGGTTGTTAACACGATCTCACTATGGGCAGATTCCCCCATCCACTGCAAAGCGAGGCTACTACCGTTCCAGTTCCCTATATAGACCCAAGGGCTCTCCTGCTTGGTTCTTGTGTTGCTGTATTTTGGGCTGCACTGGCAAGCCCAGGCAGCAATCCTTAACAACCGGAATCCTTAACTACTTAGATCACTACGGGTGATCTAAGGTTTCTCACCTCAGCTACACCCTAAGTCAAAATGACTCCTTTTGGTCACCTAGAACCCAGGGGTGTTTTTGTTTGTTTGGTTTTTGTTTTGTTGTTTTTTTAATCTCAATTTTTTTCACTTTGTTTTTCTTTTGTAAATAAGAATTTATTGTTTTTGATTTTTTTGTACATTATTATAGATTTGTAGGGAGTTACAAAACAAAAGAAAAAAGCAATAAAGAAAATGTACAGGAAAGATCCATTTTCCCCACTGGTGACATCTTCTATAGCTATAGTTAAGTTATCAAATTAGGAAAATGACATTGGCACAATAAACAAAAGCTGTTCAAATTTCACTCATTTTTCATACACTTGTTTGTGTGTGCATATGTCTTCATAACTAACGCGCTACAGTTTTTTTTTTACTTAATTTTCTTATGATGTTTGCCCATAGAGTTTGTACCACCAATTCACCTGTGCACCATCGTCCCTTGTGCTCTTCCCATCCTGGTCTTTTTTTTTTTTT
Organism: Galemys pyrenaicus; assembly: GCA_019455555.1. Lineage (NCBI taxonomy): Eukaryota > Metazoa > Chordata > Mammalia > Eulipotyphla > Talpidae > Galemys > Galemys pyrenaicus. The sequence goes on along the minus strand of JAGFMF010011830.1, from coordinate 21,363,482 downwards.
AATATTTATTTATTTATGCATACAAGCACTGGGGTACAGGCCAGAGGTGTGGTGAGGTGAGAGGATTCACCACAGAGAGCAGGGAGCAGAACAGGCAGATCAGCGGAAGTACACTGCTGAGGGGAGCAGTGGGCACAGCAGGAGAGGTCTGCCAGGCCATGTGGGTCTCCTCCCTGGCCGGCAGCAGGGATCGAACTTGTGCTGCAGTGGCTGAAGTTTGCTTCATAGTGTGTTGCTTAACCCACTGTGCCACCAGGGAGGCCCCCCATCCTGGTCTTAATCCCAGCCCCTCCCTCTTCCCTGCAGGTGATTCTGACTTGTAGTTGTCTGTTTATTTTTGTTTTGTTTTGCTGTTGTTAAGTTATTTTTTTTAGTCTTGATCCCCTATAATCCTCCTATAAGTGAGACCATCTGGTATTTTTCTTTTTCCTTCTTATTTCAGTTCTTGTATGCATAAATAAACCTTTTTAAAAATACATATTTTCCTTTTAAGAAACCTGTCTCCTCCAGCACAGAAACTGATCATTGAACATTCATGGTAAAGGGTATTCTTTCAGAGTCAACAAGCAGACATGAATGGGCTACAAGAAAATCAGGATCTAGCCAAGTAATTTCAAAGTGTAAGTAAGGCATAAAAAAATAGCTGCAAGAATAAGATATGACCAGCAAAGCCCCCAGCAAAAAACTCAAGCATAATTCGTAACTCACCCTTCTCTCGGAATGAAAATGACAAAGAAGCATACATATCTAGGGATGCTGCTAGGTAGGTAACTGGGAAAACCACAAGAGACTATCCAAGGCGCTGTGCTTGTTGGTGGGTATTTGAGATTTCAGCACTTAGTTGAAACACAGCCCCAGAATCCCTGAGAGCATGTTGGAGGCCCTCCCCCAGATTCTAGAGGAGAGGTAAAGTAGCACGTTGGTCATAGAAAGCTGCTATAGTCTGCTGGGACGAAACTAGGACAAAGCAGCTTCAGACAATGAGAACTTACATCTCTCTTTAATAAGAGAATCATTGCAAACTAAGAGGGAACCATGAAACTGTCAACTGAAATAATCACCACCGTAAAGCAATTCAAAAAGAAGTTTATTAAAGATATTATTCAGGACAAAACTGAGGACCTAGGCCTGGGAGACAACTTTCAAATGCATCTGTGTACTGTCCTGCTCTTCAGAGGTTTGGATCTCAGTTATGTACAATTTGTACAAGTGGTGTATGTTCACAGAAAATCATAACCAATTCTTCCATGACAGAGATAGAGGAGACATGTGTGCATATTCTTGGTTCATGAAAAAGGAGGAACATTACATATATCAAAAGTGACCTCTGAATCTGCAAAATTAGACATTAGCTGTATGTAGGAATAGCATAAGAATTGTCACTATTTCTCTCTATCCCAAAGAGTGCTTCTGCAGACATTAAGGTCAGCTGTGCAGCTTCTCTCTGGTTTCTTCTTGTAGAAACTTGCAAGATGACAAGGGGAGTGGATTTGGTACATGGGTTCCCCCATGTGATTTGGCTTCATGGCTTCACAGCAATATCTTGGTTTTTGCTGACTCAGACCTCTGCAGCTGCCAGCTGTGCAGTTTTCTCAGAGTGAAGAAATGTCTAACAAGCAGTAAGTTTGCTAGTCTAGAGAACCACTTCCTAAGACCTAAAGCACTTTGAAAATTAAGACGCTGTCTTAGTTTTTGAACTAAGCAAAGACCTTTGTGTAGCTGGTTGATTAATACAAGTAAAGGTCTTAAGATGAGATGTAACTACTACTCTGCATTTAGGTCCCAGATTCCCTTTCCTGTGCTATTTTTGTGTATTGCAGAGTTCATCTAAGTGAGAGTCCGTTATTCATATAGCTACTCAAGTGTGACACTTGTTAAGAAAATCATGAACTGTCATAAAACTTGACAGGAGATACATACAGTTCATTAACCGTATTTATGACGTCATAAGTTGAGATGTTGAAATATTGACTCAAAGAAACATTTTAAAATTCCTTTCCTTCCTTTCTGGTTTTTTTGTTTTTATTTTAATTTTAAATCTATTTATTTTCCTACATTGTTGTTCATTTTTGTACAGTAATTGTTTTCTTCCCTCAGGTATCATCCCCATGGTTCTCCCACCACCACAGCCCCTGCGAACCATCCGCACAGCCCCTGTGCCCTTCCCTCCCGTCTGCTCTCCTCTCTCCCCCGTTCCCTGCTGTACGCCTCAGATCTGTGGTTAGTTTGCACATCTTGTTTTTTCCTGATCCTTTGTTCGAGTTCCCTTTATTCTCCCTATAAAATGAAACTATCCAGTACTTCTCTTTTTCCTTCTGACTTATTTAGAGGATTATTCTGACATCCCTGCCAGCTCCAGCCATGTTGCTGCAAATGTCATGGGTTTATCTTTTTGATTGCTGTTTAGTATTCCAGTGTGTGTGTATACACATATATATACACACGTATGCATATATATACACACACACATATTTATACACAAACACACACCATGCCTCATTCACTCATCAGTTTTGGAGCATTTGGGTTGTTTCCATATCTTGCCTATTGTAAATGGTGCTGCAATAAACACAGGAGTGCAGGTTTCCTTTCAAAATAGTGTGTGTCTTTTGGGTAGATTCCTAGTAGTGGAATCCCTGGATCAATGGTAGATTCATTTTTATTCATTTATATATATTTTTTTTTTGCCTCTCTGGGTTTTCTAAAACATAAAATCCCAGTAGTCTTTGTGTAGGGTCAGAGAATGATCAGGTATTTCCACCCGCCCACCACTGATGATGAACACCTGAGATGCCGCGAGTATTCCAGGGTGGGCATGCGCAAGTGGGCGCACCTGTGTTGGACAGGGGCATAAATGGGCGGCGTCATGAGGACGCCAGGACCGACTGACAGAACCGAGAGAACCAACAGGACCGACAGTACTGAGCAGCAGCAGCAGCAGAGAGAGAGAAGCAGCAGCCGAGAGGGTGAGATGCACTGGGGGCTGGGCAGCCTGCCAGCCTCCCGGCCCCCCGGCACCCATGCCTGCCATGTACCTGGCCATCTCTACTAAATAAAGTATGAAAAGCCACCGAGGGCTCCAGACTCCCTTTCCATGACCCGTCTGCCCAGAACCATCCCGAACCTTGCTCCTGTGCCGCCCTTCCTGCCGCTACACTTTGTTTTTGACCTGGGCAATTATAATTTGTAATTTTTCCTTCTGAAGTTTATCATAATTTAAACAAAATTAAAAGTGCTTCCACTAGTTTGTAGATCTAAACACGATGCATAGCTATGTTTCCTCCTTGTTACTATTATTCCTCCTGAATCAGGATTGATTGAATTTTATAATTTAGCTTGAGACCAGGCAGCTGCAAGCAGGTCTCCCCAGGCATCTCTACTTCACTGATCATCCCTGTGAACAGCTGGAGGCCCTGGGGGGAGGGTTGACTTTGTTTGATGGTGGGAGAGGTAGAGAGGTTGCCAGGGGCTGGTGCTTCTTGGGGTATCCATCACACCTCTCCAAATGGCTGACCCTGCTGCTCACCACCTCCCTCTACATCAGGAAATAAGTCATTCATTTAGCAATTGGAAAAGGCAATGACTTAAATTCATAGATTAAATTAGTAAAGAATAGGGGTTTGAAACAAAGCAGTATAAATCCAGTTGCAGTATGAATCCACTCTTAGCTGGGCTCAGGCCCCAAGAAATGGCTTAGAACCCACACAACTGGGGTTAGCTTAAGTTAAAAATTTTTCAATACAGCTAAAAATTACAAGATTGAATAGACACCCTACTGAATGGAAGAAAATATATAATCCATAAATTATAAGGGATTAATGTCCAAGATATATAAAGAACCCATACAATTAACAATGAATAAGCAAACCAATCAATAGTTACCATTTATCAAAAGACAATTCAGCAAAGAGGATATTCAGAGTGGCAAAAGACATATAAGAAGTGTTCATCATCACTCCTAAAAAGAAAAACACAGATTAAAACTACCAGATACCATCTCAAACAGTGAGAATGGCACATATTATAAAGATCCCCAACAAAAAGGGCTGGAGAGATGTGGAGAAAAAAGATCCCTACTACACTCTTGGTGGAAATGTGAACTAATGAAGCCATTCTAGAAAACAATCTGGCTTTACCTTTAAAATCTAGAAATGGGGCCCTTCCTGGCGGCGCAATGGGTTAAGTACCACACTATGAAGCAAACTGCAGGCACTGCAGTTTGATGCCTGCCGCTGGTTAGGGAGGTGACACACACGGCGTGACAGACCTCTACTGCCTCGCTGGCAACACAAGTTCGATCCCCAGACAGGGAGGGGACCCACATAGCACGGCAGACCTCTCCCACCTTGCCCGCTGCTTCCCTCAGCAGTGTATTTCAGTCAATCTGCCTGTTCTGTTCCCCACTCTGTCTCTGGTAGACCCTCTCACCCCCCACACCTCTGGTCTATACCCCAGCTCTTGTATGCATAAATAAATAAATCTTTAAAAAAAAATCTAGAAATGGATATACCATACAACCCAGCAATCCTTCAATAAAGGGGAAAAAACCATATATTCCCAATATTCATAGCACTTTTATTTATAATGGCTAGGACATGGAGACAACCCAAATCTTCCTCAACAGTATAAATAAAGAATATGTGGTACTTATACACTATGGAGTGTTATGTAGCCACAAGAAAGGTGAAATGCAGCATTTTCAAGAAAATGGTAGGAACCTGTAAATAAATCAGAATGATCAAAACAAATATTGGACATTCGGACAACAAACAATTCAATAACATGAACCACTTTCATAAATTAGGGGCTCTGGGGCCCTCCCTGGTGGCGCAGTGGGTTAAGCAATGCACTATGAAGCAAAACACAGCCACTGCAGCACAAGTTCGATCCCTGATGCCGGCTGGGGAGGTGACCCACATGGCACAGGCAGATCTCTTCTGCCTGGCCCACTGCTCCCCTCAGCAGTGTGTTTCAGTCCATCTGCCTGTTCTGCCCCCTGCTCTATCTGGTGGATTCTCTTACCTCCCCGGGCCTCTGGCCTGTACCCCAGTGCTTGTATGCATAAATAAATAAATCTTTAAAAAAAAAAATTAGGGGCTCTGAGATTAAGGCGGCAGAGGGGGAAAAGGGGACACAGAGGGTGGTGGTGGGAAATAAAAAAGGAAGAAAATTCATTTCAGATATTTTCAAGTAAACATAATAACAGAGAATTACAATGAGCCTGTGTACTTACCAACCAATCAGCTTCAATAATTATCGGCATTTGGCCAATGTTCTCCCACAATTTGGGGAGAAAACTGAATTATTTTCATTTTGGCATACTAATAATTATTAAATATATAAGTTATGGTCTAGAAATTATATAAATTATACAAATAACATTATATTTAGGCTTTCTGCAACACAATGTTTTTGTTCAGTATTTGTAAGATTTATCCATGTCTATGAGTACTTCTGAAAAATAAATAAAATGATACATCCACTTTGGAAACAGTAAGGCCTTTTGTCAGAAAGTTAAACATACTATTACCATTTGAACCAAAAAATCTATTCCTAGGTATATTATGCCCAAGACAATGAAAATATATCAAGCGCAAAAACTTGAATGCAAATGTTTATAACAGTGTTACTCATAATAGCTTAAACGTGAAAACAACACAAATTTCCACTGACTGATGAATGAATAAATGTGGTATATTCATACAATGGAATATTATTTGGCCACAGAAAATGAAGTATTGAGCCCATAACATTTAATAAATCTGGGAAATACTATTCTGCGTGAAAAAAGTCAGCCAAAAAAGCCCACATAGTTTTGATTTTTGATTCCATTTATATGAAGTGTCCAGAATAGACAAATCTATGGAGATAAAAAGTAAAATAGTGACTTTTTAGGGCTGGCAGTGTTGAAGGGTAACCGTTACAGGGTGTAGGGTTTTTTCTTTTTCTTCTTCTTTTTTTTTTTTTTTTTGGAAGTAATGGTAATTTTCTAAAAGGATTATGGTGATGTTTACAGCAGGTGTGGGAGGTATGGGGATGGGTAGATCTGGCCTGAGCAATAAGTCTCACTCTAAATGCCCTGGAATCCTGGAGGGGTTGGGGTGGGGATGAGCTGGTGGTCATGAAGGAGGATAAGAATAGAAGAGATGGAAAGGAGGCACCTTAAGACCAGAAACCTGGCTCATGCAATGGAGGGGGAGGTGGGGGTGAAGTAACTAACATAGTTGTTAAACCAGCTATAAAAAATAAAAAATCCTTAGGAGCTAAGGTGTAGACCCAAGCAGGTGTCAGACTGCCCTTAGAGAGTGTCCCGGGGCAGGCAGGGGGGGAGCAGGCCCAGAGATGAGGATATGGAGATTGAGGGCCATTGAAGAATACCTGTCAAATTCTACATAGTTATTCAAAATTAACAGAAGTTAACAACCCCACAGAGGAATGAGTGCCTCCCAAAGAGAAGACTATATCCACACAATATCTACACTGGCACGGGGCAAAGACTATATCCACACAATATCTACACTGGCACGGGGCAGCTGACTTTCTGCCTACTTGAGCCTATGCTGGAGCTCCTCACCTCCAGCTCTCTCCCTCCGCAGGGCAGCAGCCTCCTGCCTGCCTGTGACCTGTACCTGCCAGGGCCTCTTCTCAATGGCCTCCCTCAGCAGAGGTACTCTCCTCCCAATGCTGCTGGTCTGTGACCATACAGGCCTCTCTCTCAGCAAACCTGTCCCTTTTGGGGGCAGCCCTTTCTGCACACTTGTGTCTATGCAAGTGTCCTTTATTCTTCTGTCCCTTTTACAATAAACCCGCACTTCAGATACAACCAATATCTCTGTCTCATGGAGAAACTCACCTGGGAAACTTGCTGGTGCTGCTCAAAGGCGAGCTCTGGTGAAAGTTTTCCAGACTTAACCCAAGGACCCCACTCTCTGAACCTAACATCTCCAAAATCAACTCCAGTGCTACGCAGCCTGTCCTGACCCCAGGTAGAGCGCACACCCTGGCAGGCCTCTTTTGAAGGCTGAGGGGCTTGGGACTAAGGCAGGAGAAGGAAAGGGGAAAAGGCTGAGCTTTAGACTCTGACACACCTGGGCCTGACAGCTGGTGTCCTTGAACATTAGCTCCCAGCTCCCAGCCTCACCTCTTTCATATACATACTCAGTGCACAACCTGGACATCGGGATCAAGCTTTGGGCATACAAACCAACCAGCCAGGTCCCAAAATTACCAAACCGAAATCTGCATTTTATTAAAGTCTAGCAAGCACTAGCTTATATCATGGAAACAACAATATCTCCTTCAAAAGGATTTTGTGAGGACCTGTATTAATGGCAGTCACTATCACTTACCTAAGTCCCTCTATGTGCCATATACTGGGAAAATATAGATGCCTAGTTTCATGCCTGCACATAGTAGGTGTTCAACATGTGTAACTACCCTTTAAAATGAGCCTAATAGGAAGGAGGTGGAAAGGACTAGAATGCTGGGATCAGATACAGCCTCATACCAACTCTGCCAACACTGAGAGCATCAGCAAGTAATTTACCTAGGCCTGGCCTCAGCTTCCTGATCTGAAGACTGGGCTTATCTCCCAGACTGGTGATGAGGATCAGGCAAGGAAACATGTGCCCAGTGGCCATCGGGGCAGCTGGTAGCACAAAGGAGTCCCGCAGCTGTCCTACTGCCTACAACTGAATCGCACAGGTTCTCAGTCTGGCATCAAATCCCACCTCTCTTATTCGCATAACCACTGACAAACTCTTCCTGAGCACCTACTATGTGCTGAACTGGGAGCATGGACGCTGTGCTGTGCTCCCTGCACACTGTGCTATGTTCCCTGCTTCTTGCAACCCGCTCTGACCTGGTGGAGAGAAGATAGACCTGTTTATTCACCTGCTTTGAGAGTTGTAAAAGTAAAGACCATTGTCTCTTAGCAGCCATCTGAAACAATTAGTCTCAACTTCCAACCCTGATGTGCCTCCACACTGTGAAAAAGCACATTTTTGAGAGGGGCAGGAGACATAAATTAGTATAATAATGCAATTAAAATGCATTTTCCTTCCACTTATTTAAATTACTCTTTTTTACAGCTTGAGAAAATGCATTCTTCCTTGGAGGTGTTTAGAAGATTCAAAGAGGCTGCTGAGACAGGAAATATCCCACACAGAAAACACAAGCACCCAACCCTGCAGGCCCAGGAGAGCCATGGCTGCCCTCCTCAGGATGTCTGTCAAGGTCTACAAAAGAGTGGGCACCTTGGGGTTCCAACAAAGACTGAGGTGGGGGGCAGAACAGGTTACTGGCCCTCTCTGTAAGCACTCGTTTGTTCACTTGTTCATTCTTTCACTCAACATTTTTTTTTTCCTGTACGTCCTCCATGCTTGGTGTTAGGAATAAGATGGATAGGACATACCATCTACCCTCGAGGGAATGTCGAGAACAAAGGCAGCCGAGGAAGGTCAGGAACCACCAGTTGTATGACAGCCAGAGGCACAGAGAAGGGCCCCCTTCCATTCTGAGCATGGGGGAGAAGGGAGCAGAGCAGGCGTCCTGTAGACGACCCTTCAACTGAGACCCCAAGGATGAGAAGGAATTAGCCATATGGAGGAGGGGAGATGAGGTTTTCTCGGGTAAGTGACCAGCAGGGACAAAGGCATGGAATGTGAGAGAGCACAGGGTGAGGAGCTTTACACCGCATGAGGAGAGCCAGAAGAATAGGCAGAGTATGAGGAAGGGCAAAGAAGGGTCAAAACTAAGGTGTGGGGGCTTTGCCCTGAGGGCCTTGGGAAACCAGGATGAGATCCCAGGTGGCAGGAGTGGAGAATCCTGTTGCCAGGAAATCACAAGACAAGCCTGACACCCTCCCTGCAAGGACACAGCAGGAGTCTTAGTTCCTCCTCAGAAAGCAGCATTACTGGCCTGAGTTACCGGTTTTGTGTTGCCACCTGCTGGCAATTTCTTTAATACATGTGACTCAACCAGATGCTGAGAGATAAACTTTTTTTAATCTAACACAGGGAATATTTTTTCTAATAGAATAAGGAAACTTCTAATTCAACACAGGAGCTTACTAAAAAAGATAAAACTAGGGCCTCCCTGGTGGCGCAGCGAGTTGAGCAACACATTATGAAGCAAACCGCAGCACGAGTTCGATCCCTGCTGCCGGCCAGGGAGGTGACCTACATGGCGTGGCAGACCTCTCCTACCTCGCCCACTGCTCCTCTCGGCAGTGTGTTTCAGTCCATCTGCCTGTTCTGCTCCCCACTCTGTCTGGTGATTCCTCTCACCTCTTGCGACTCTGGCTTGTACCCCAGCTCTTGTATGCATAGATAAATAAATTAAAAATAAAAAGATAAAAGTAGAGTAATGCTTGTTTTAGAAAGAATATTATTAGAGTTTCATTCCAAAACCAGAGAGGAAAACATGTGAGAATTATGAGTTCAAATTCTAGTTCTGCCTCTTAATTGGAAAAGCGCTTCACTTCTCTGAGCTTTGTTTTTAATTTCTATAGAGATAGCCAAATCACATTTGCTGAGGTAAATAGATGTCACGTGTGTAAAGAGAAATCCAACATGACTTGAGGTGAGGATGGTGGGAAATCAATGTGTCACTTATAGCCACCTCCACCTCCTCCTCTGACACCACCTCTGCCTCTGCACCTCCATCCCCTCCTCTTCCTCCTGCACCTCCACATCTCACCTTCCACTCTTCCTCCTCCTCACTTCCTTCACTGCCTGTACTGGAAAGCTTTGCTTTCTTCTCTAGGTGTAGGGCCTCAGCTTTAAACTTGCCCGGTTCTCGATAGCAGCAGAAGAGAAAACAAGTCACAAAGCCCACATGTGGGGAGCAGGAACAAATCTGTATTATGAGGCACCAGGAGATACACAGGTAGCAGTAATGGCAGCCCACCTAGGCTCCAGCCACAGCAGAGCCCTGCCCAGTGAGAGTCCATGAGAGGCCAGCGAGTGGCCCTCTGTAGGGTAAATGAAAATTATCAGGTTTTTCTGCCCAAGCCATCAACATCAATGATCGACCCCTGCAGTCCTGCGCACTGCCTGACGGTGGGCACTGGGAGTGGGGTGTGGGCATGCACAAGTGAGCACACCTGGCTGAGACACCGGTCATATAAGGGCAGCATCATGGGACGCCAGCAGCAGCAGGAAGCAGAGCAGAGGTAGGAGAGAGTGAGGAGTCACCGGGGCCTGGGAGGCCTGCCAGCCTCCTGGCACCCCGGCCCCTCTGCCTGCCGTGTACCTGTCACCTCTGATGTAGAAAGATCAATAAAACCCTGAAGAAGCAACTGAGGGCTCCAGGACTCCTCCTTTACCCATCTGCCCAGATCATAGAGAACCTGCCCGTGCCTTCCTGCCCCTACACCCTCCCCAAGAAGCCCTATTAGTTTTTTCATAATTTACAGACAAAGCCAGCACAGGGCCAAGTTCAGACCTACATATAGAAGTAAGTTTTGCTCAGTGAACTAAACATGGAAGTTACATTATTTACTGTTCTCTGCACATGCAGAGACCACATCTCAAGGCTGTACATCTCTACCAGGCCACCTGTGCCGGAAGATCATGGCAAAAAACAGCCTGAGAAAGTCTGGAAAGACTTTATTTTTTCACTCACCCAACATCAGGTTTAAGACATGAGGGGACTGGCACAGCCCCAAATGCTGCACCCAGGCAGGACCACCTTGCTCTCCTCTCCTCTCTCCTACAGACCCCCGGAGATTGGCTGCCCCCTTCTCTGCCCCATGGCCTCCACCTTCAGCCTGGCTCGTAGTCTCGTAGTCTGCCCATTGCCTCTTTCTACACTTCCTGTGAAGTACGCTGACCCCTGATTAACTGATAATGCCAGGGAAACAGATTGGAAGCAGCAAAATACAGCAAGAGGAATGGTCAAGCTGAGGAGATCTTCAGTGTCCCACAGAAAGTGGTGCCCTTGATGAGGTACAAGAGACTCTCTACATCTCACTGAACCCCAACATCCTGAAACACCTCCGATCCCACCCCAAGCTGAGACACTCAAAACACCACATAGAAAATACTTCACAACAGGAATTTCAAATCCCCTAGGTTATTGAAGGTGATCTTCTCATGCCTATCATCCTGGTCTTCTTTTAAATCTACTACCCTTTGCTGGTATCAGTCCCTGACTACCACAACTACAGAAACAACAGTTGAAATTTATCAGAAACAAAATCGAAAATGAGCAGCCAGAGGAACAGAGCAAATTCCAAAACAAAGAAAACCCTAGAAGGACCCCCGACTCAGTGGAGTCTCAGAGCATGACAGAAGGGGGTGCAGGTCAGCAGTCTGGGGCCACTGATGGACTCGACAAAACCACCAGGGCTATAAAGCAAGGACAGAAAAAAGATAATGAAAATAAGAGGCAGCTACACTTGGAAATAATAGAGTTAAGAAGCACTATAGCTAATTTAAAAAATACAATTGGGGGCCTTAATAGCAGACAAACAATGGAGGGGATTAATGAAATCACAGTACTGGAAAACACAAGAATAGAATAAGGTAGCGGGAAAAGGAATCTAAAAAAATAGTATGAGAGCTCTCTGGGACAACTTAAAGAGAAATAACATCCATATCATGGGGATCCCAGCAAAAAAAGAGAAAGGCATAGAAAACAAATTTAGGGCCTCCCTGGTGGCGCAGTGGGTTAAGCAACGCACTATGAAGCAAACCGCAGCCACTGTAGCACAAGTTCAATCCCTGTTGCTGGCCAGGAGGGGAACCCACATGACTGGGCAGACCTCTCCTGCCTCGCCCGCTGCTCCCCTCAGCAGTATACTTCAGTTGATCTGCCTGTTCTGCTCCCCGCTCTCTGTGGTGAATCCTCTCACCCCCCACACCTCTGGCCTGTACCCCAGTGCTTGTATGCATAAATAAATCTTTAAAAAAAAAGAAAAGAAAACAAATTTAAATGAAGTATCATGGGAAACAATTTAACTTTGGGAAATGAACCAGAAATTGTGATTCATGAGGTTGAATGAGTTCCAAAAAAATAATACTGGATAAACACACAGTAAGACACATAATATAATATAGCTGTCAAGAACTAATGATAAGGACAGAATACTAAAAAAAATTAAGAGAAGAAGAGTAACCTCTAAGGAGTATCATCAAGACTATCAGCAGATTTTTCAACAGAAATATTGCAAGCATGAAGGGACTGGAAAGAGATACTCAAAGTATTTAAGGAAAAATATGACCAGCCCAGAATCTACTATCTAGCAAGATTAACAATCAAGATAGAGGAAAGAGTAAGAAATTTCAGTGAAAAGCAAACACTAAAGGAATTTCTCAACATCAAACCTCTTATGAATGAATCCCCAAGGGGTTTTTATAAATCAACAGAACAATGAATATTGAGGCAAAATATACCTAAATTACTTAACATGGAGGTGGACTAAGGCAACAGTGTGGCCCATCAGAACCTGTCAGACCACTGTCCAAGGGCCACACAAACAGTCCATCATGTTCTAACCTCACTAGAATCCACAAACAAAAACTAATAATAGATGTAACACGTAAGACAACAGAAATGAAACCTAAGCATTACATAATAGGCAGTCTTCACAAAAATAAAAAAGACAAAGATAAGCCAAGACAAAAACATAACAAAATAGCAAAACACTTATATTTCAACAATCCACTTAAATGTAAATGGTTTGAACTCACCAGTTAAAAGATGAGAGTGAATAGATATGAATAGATTTCAAAACAAAGCCCAACCTTCAGCTGTTTACAAGAAATTTATCTTACGAACATGACTTAGAATTAAAGGTTGGGAGACAATTATGCAAGCAAATGGCAATCATCCTCCCCAAAAAATCCAGGAACAGCTATCCTTCCATCTCATGAAATATCCTTTCAAATAACTAAAGTAAAAGGAGATATTTATTTTAAAAATAAATAAGCTTGATATCAAAAGTATCTATAAACAATAATAATGAATAATAAGAATAATTTCAGGTCCACCTCATTAACATAGATACAAAAATCATAAAATATTGACCAACAATACATGAAAAACATATTCATTACCAAGCTGAGTTTTTCCTAGAAGGAAAACTATATTAAAGAAGGAAACTATATTATGACTAAGGGTCTAGTACAAGAAGTAACTCTTATAAATATACATGCACTGAGGGATGGAGCACCAAGATACATAAGATAATTAATAATAGAACTTAAAAGAGATGTTGATAACAACAAAATAATACTGGGGCCTTAACACCCACTTAGAACAATGGACAAATCAAAATGATCAAAAGTATAAATTAGGAAAGGTCACCTCTGAATGAGCTGTTAGACCAAATAGGTCTAATGGGTATCTACAGAACACTTCACCCCCAAACTGCTGCGTACATACTTTTGTCAAGTGCACATGGAACATCTTCAAGAACAGACCATATTGGAGAGCAGCTAATCACAGTGCTGAGATGAGGCAGAACTCTGAGGTGGCACATTATGGCTGACATGCATAGTCTGGTAGAAAGATTGGAGAGGTCAGTGGGCTGTCTGGAGTCAGCACCCCATCACTGTGGAGATGAAGACAGTGTTCCAAAAGCAGAGGCAATTCCATACACACAAGCATTTGACTCACCACTTGCTGGTCCAGTGGTGGAGTGCTTGATGCTCAGTAAAGACTTAAGGGAGATGTGCAAAAACATACCCAGAAGGTCCACCGGGTGTGAAGCTGGAGTGAGCTCTCCTGGTAACAGCCTCTCAGTGTCAGCAGCCAGCAGGCAATTGACTTCTTGGTGCCCAGCTCAGAGCAGATCCAAGAAGTGTTGACCTTTGGGGAGAAGACATGATGCTGAATGACAACTGGAAATCAAAGCAGAAATGTAAAAATACCTTGAAAGGAACAAAAATGATAGTAGGAGCCGTCATATCTATAAAATGCAGCAAAGTGGTATTACAGGGGAGAAAACAATACAGGCCCATATTAAAATGCAAGAAGAAGTCCAAATAAGCTAAACCAGCTTGAAAAAGAGAAATAAATAAGACCTCAAGTTAGTAGTTAGTAGAAGGAAGGAAATAATGAAAATAAGAGCAGAAATAAATGAAATGGAAATCAAAAAAGAATAGACAAAAAAGCAATAAAACCTGGTTTGTTTTTGTTTTTTGTTTTTGAGAGGATACAAAATAGATAAACCCCTAGTTAGGCTAGCAGAAAAAGAGAGAAAATTAATACCTAGAATCACAAATAAAAGAGGAGAAATCATTACAGATAGCTCAAACATACAAAAGATTCTAAGAAAATACTATGAACAACTATATTCAATAAATTCATTGACCCTGAAGAAATGGATGAGTTTCTAGATCAACACAATCTACCAAAACTAACTGCAGAAGAAACAGATGAACTGAACAAACAAGAAATTGAAATAGTAATAAAAAATTCTGACTGTGGTGGAGGATTATGGGTGGTTCGATGGTAGATGCACTATAGATACTTCACCTAAAGGTGGAGAGCCTATAATTCTAAAATCCTAACAATAACATAAACAATATATTTTGATTAAAAAAATGTTTTAACTAATTATTTTTTTAAAAAATATTCTGAAAAATAAAAGCCTAGGACCAGCTGACTTCACAAGTGAGTTGTATCAAACCTTAAAAGAAGAACTAATGCCCACCTTGATCAAATTATTTTGAAAAAAGCACAAAAGTAATCCTCCCTGATCTATTTGACATGCCAACATTACCTGGACACCAAAACCAGACAAAGACAGCACAAGAAAAGAAAATTATATACCAATATCCTTGATAAACATCAATGCAAAAACTTTCAACAAAGTACTAGCAAATCAGAGCCTCCCTGGTGGCACAGTTGTTAAGACACAGCACTATGAAGTGATCCACAGTCACTGCAGCACAAGTTCAATCCCCAGCCAGGGAGCGGACCCACATGGCGCAGCAGACCTCTCCTGACATGTCTCTCTTGTCTCTCCAGCTGCTCCCCTCAGCAGTGTATTTCGGTCGATCTGCCCATTCTGTTCCCTACTCTGTCTCTGCTCACCCCTTGCACCTCTGGCCTGTACCCTAGTTCTTGTATGTATAAAATAAACAAATCTTTAAAAAAAAAAAGGTACTAGCAAATCACATTCAGTGGTATATCACAAGGATTATATAATATAATCAAGTAGGATTTTATCCCAGGGATGCCAGGATAGTTTAAGAAGAGTAAATATAATGATGTATAGTCAGTTGGGCCTATGAAGATAAAATAAGATAAGCAGTAGTTTTTAATGGACACTCACACCTGGAAAGGGACTGAGTGTCTATTAACTTAGTGTGAAGAACAGTGTAAGCAAATGGTGCAGCTCCGAGCATATCAGGCCACATGTGAAACCTGCAACCAAGTTCTAAGATGAGTATTAACAAACTTGAGAGTAGGATGGAACTACCATATGATCTGGCAATCCCACTCCTAGGGATCTACCCAAAGGACACAAAAACACCGATCCAAAAGAGCACCTGTATCCCTATGTTTATTGCAGCACTATTTATAATTGGTAAAACCTGGAAACAGCCCAAAAGTAGATGACTGGATCAAGAAGATGTGGTACATATACACAATGGAATACTATTCAGCAATCAAAAATGATAAATAGGGCCATTTATAGAAACATGGGAGGAGCTAGAAGGAATCAGACTCAGTGAAACAAGTCAAAAGGCAAGAGGAAAATATCAGATGGCTTCACTTTGGGGAAGAATGTGAAAGAGCAACAACTACAACAACAACAAAAAAGAAGAGTAAGCTCAAGGAAATGGGCAATTACAACCAAAAACGAACAAAAAACTCAACAAGACCAAAAGGTCAAAGATAAACCAAAGGGACTGTGGAGTGGTGGGAGGGCAAAGACGGGGATGAGGGCAGAAGGAACAGAAGGGACTGAAGTGATGGTGCAAGGGTGAAATGGTGGTGAGCATTCCCTGGGGAATACAAAAGATGTCGAATATAATCAAATAAATCTAATTTAAAAAAACTTTAGTGTAATAGGGACCCAAGAGAAACAGCTGAATGTCCAAGGGACAAAGAGGAAAGAAATTCGAAAAGAGAATGAACCACTGTTCCACACAACATGGTTGAATCTCACAGACATACTGCTGAAGGAAGGAGGCCAGAAGCAAAATATTACCCAGTGGATGATCACATTTATATAAAATGTAAGGACAGATAAAACCACTCTACAGTGATAGAAGTGAGGAAAGGCTGCCCTTTGGTGTGGATGATGCTACGTAGAAGAGAGCTTGGGAGTGAAGTTTCTGAGGAGCTGAAGCGGTATGAGTGCTAGAAACAGTTCACAGAGCTGTACAGTGTGGGCTGCACACTTTACTTAAATATGTTATAGTTTTATATAGAAGTTCATGAAAATAAAGTAAGAAGGATGGTGATATTTTCAGATAAATAAAAATGGTGATAATTCATTGTCCATACAACAATGTCTGCAGGATGCACTAAAGAAAGAAGGAAAGTCACGCTGGAAGGAAGGTTTGGCATGCTAGAAGGAATGAGGAGCAAAGAAGCTGGGGTGTATTTAAACAAGCATGGGTTATATAAAAGAATAATGATGATGTCTACTCTGTGGAGTTAACCTAATAGTGCAAAATAGATTTAAAATACTGAACAAAAATAGACATACACTGAATGAAGATGATTAATGTTAGCATCAACTACGATTTAGTAGGAGCAATGAGAAAATGTTTATTCTGCGTTCAGTAGTAAAGTAAGAAAGAAAAGCACACAAGGATCTGTGCTTCACTTACATAACCAAACTCACTGGAGCCAGTGAGCAGAAGACACTCACTGTGCAAACTCAGAGCCCATCTATAAAAGAACAGGTTCAGATGCCATAAAACCTGCTCAAGAATAGTAGCATTTCTCCCAACTCCCCCAAAGTTACCTCCAGTCAGAGAATTTATTCACTAGGGCAAAGGAAATACTCAGACCTTCATGTGCTATTGCGACACCAGGGTACCCAAGATGCTGGGTAGAAATGACAAAGTTTAATGTCATTCTCTGAGACTTAAAAAATGAGTTTGTTCCTTTTAATTCATAGGTGTAATCCCTACAAAACCAGATGGCTGATAGTGTGTGATTCAGAGGCAACTATAAACCTAACTATAAGATAGCCACATCTGCAGCTGCAAGCCAGATATGGGATCTTTATTAGAACAGATGAGCATAGCTTCTGTACTGCCAGTGCTGCTAGAGATCTGGCCCCATCAGGAAGGATGAAAAATCACTTCCCACTCACCTGGGAGAACAGCAGACACAGTTACAATCTCATCCTTGAACTATATTAACTCTCCATCTCTGTTACAATATAATCTGAAGGAATCACGATTATCATGCCATTCCAAGGTGGGTCCACTATAGTGATGATATCACACAACTGGACCTGGAAAATAGAAAGTGACAAGGACACTGGACATCCTGGAAATGTGGATTTATATCATAGATAGGGAAATCAAGCCCAGCAGAGGGTTAGAGATCGAGTCCCTAGGGAAGTTTTAGGAGTGTGTTATCTGGAATGTGCCAACATATACCTCCAAAATAAAGGACAAGTTACAGTGCTTTTTGCCATCTACCACCGAGAAAGAAACATAAAACTTGTTTCAGATTTTAGAGAGAGCATTTACTACACTTGAGAACACTACCCCAAGTTATTTCTGATGGCATGGAAGATCGCCAGTTCTGCGTGGGACCCAGAGCAAGAGGGAACTTTGCAATAGGTTCAGACTGTGGTACCAGCAACCCTGCTGTTTGGGCATATGGCTTGGCAGATCAGCGATGCCAAAAACATCTGTGGCAGGTAAGACTGTGGAGTCTTGTGAAGTTCTTAGAGGAGAGAGGCATCCAGCCCTGATGCTTTAAGTTCTGGAGGAAATTATTTGCCATTCTGGAAACAAACTATCAGAAAACTATTTGCCATTCTGAAGCAACCTCTGGTCCAATACTGGACCAGGGAGAAACTGAGTATCTGACCACAGAACATCATAAACTGGGGCACTTATCAGCCCACCAAGTCGTAAGTGCAGGCAGACACCACCACAATCTGGTATATAATGAAAATGCTACAGTTGGGATCTGGCACAAGCAGATATGGAAGAAGCAAGCTAACTGTCTGGACAAGAGGACCAGATCCATATGCCCTGCGTTTCTCACACTGATTCCCACATGAGCACACATCCATGATCCCTTGGGAATTTCTCTGTAACTACTTGACAACAAAAAAACAAAAGGCCTGGTAATGATTAGGCCAGCACAATATGTTGGTATGAGCAAAAAATATACTGTAGGTAAACACAGTGGCCTTGAGAAAGGGTGATGAGAGAAAATCTTCCCAGGGCACAGTTTAAAGTACAATTGCTCAGCTACTTGGTGTGTTGGAAGAAGTGGCCTGAAATAATGATATCTACAAACTTCTAGTAAATAGTGCTTGACTTGACTGTTTGCTCAAAGGTCTGGAGAGAGATGATTGGAAGACTGGAGACAAGATGTTTGAGAAAGGGGCATGTTGATAAAGCTACAGGGATAGGTACCAAACTTGTGGTTCTTTGTGTCCTTTGTCAATGCCCTCTGGAGAGCCCGTGTGGCAGAAGCAGCACTCAATAAGCAAAATGGACAGCATGACTTGTCCAGTAAAGGCCACACAGTCCCTTTCTTGGCCACCTTGAGCCTTCCAAGGGGCCATGAACGAATGGATTAGTCATCATGACCTGATATGATGGGCTCCTTCTCAACAAGGCTGGCTGGTCTAGGCAGCACAGATCAGTGCTAAGTCCAGGCTACAGTACAACCCTTCAAGGACATAAGCAGCCATTCATGATCTCAGATCCCTTCTATCCTGGAGGCATCCACCATTTATCCTTACTCGAGGTGGTTCATATTCGATAATGACTTTGCTGTCCCAGCTCCTGGTTCATTGACCCACCTATTATCTGCCAGTCACACGTTGTCTGTTTGGGGAATAATCAAACCTAAGGCAATGAACAAATCAAAAAGTTGGTTCTTTGAAAAGTCAAATAAAACACGAAATACTGACTAGTGAAGGAGGAAGAACAAGTAAACAATATTGCAAATTGGGGCTTCCCTGGTGGTGCAGGGGTTAAGTCTCAGACTGAATCTACCTGCAGCCACTGCAGCATGAGTTTAATCCCTGGGCAGAGAGGTGACCCACATGGCACAGCAGGCCTCTCCTGTCTCACCCACTGCTTCCCTCAACCGTGTGCTTCAGTCAATTTGTCTGTTCTGTTCCCCACTCTGTCTCTGATGAATCCTCTCAACCCCTGCACCTCTGTCCTGTACCCCAGCTCTTGTATGCATAAATAATCTTTGAAAAAAATAATAAATAAATATTAAATAAATAAATATTTTAAAAAATCTTTGGGAAAAAAAGATTTATTTATGCATACAAGAGCTGGGGTACAGTACAGAGGCACCAGAGGTAAGAGGATTCACCAGTGACAGAGTGGGGAACAGAACAGGTAGATCTGAAGTACACTGCTGAGGGGAGCAGCAGGCGAGGCAGGAGAGGTCTGCTGTGCCATGTGGGTCCCTTCCATGGCCGAGGATCAAACTCCACTGCTGTGCTGCAGATGCTTCACAGTGCGGCGCACAACCCGCTGTGCCACCAGGGAGGCCCAGTAAATAAATCTTTTTAAAAATATATTCCAAATTTTAAAAAAAGACAAAACTTTGGACACTGTTGAGAATTTAAAGATAAATAATCTGAGAAGGGAAAACTCTTATAGTAGAATGTCAACTAATAAATATAGTTAGAATTAAGGTATTAGAAAACTACTATTTTGCAACCATCATAGTAATGATTAATGTGGGTTAAGAATTAATAATAGATGCAGGGGCCTCCCTGGTGGCGCAGTGGGTTAAGCAACGCACTCTGAAGCAAACCGCAGCCACTGCAGCACGAGTTCGATCCCTGCTGCCAGCCGGGGGGGACCCACATGGCGTGGCAGACCTCTCCTGCTGTGCCCGCTGCTCCCCTCAGCAGTGTACTTCCGTTGATCTGCCTGTTCTGCTCCCTGCTCTCTGTGGTGAATCCTCTCACCCCCCCACACCTCTGGCCTGTACCCCAGTGCTTGTATGCATGGATAAATAAATCTTTAAAAAAAAAAGAATTAATAATAGATGCAAAGACTCATGGTGTATGTTTGATGAGAAACATGATATTCCTGCCATTTTAAAGCACTCACTTACAACTTACGTGTTTAATACAAAAAGTAAAACAATAACTTTACAGTGGAGAAAACTGTTGGTTATCGCTTTAACCAAGTCATCAAAGTTAATGTCGTAGCCATCATTAACTGGCATGTGATGTTATGCACTAAGAAATATTTTCTTGTACTTTCACAAAAAATTGCATAATTGAAATCTGTCCATGAGGTAACATGAGCTAATTCAACACAATAGATAGCTACAAAACAACCATTCTGGACATTCCAAAATGTAAAACTGTTGTGAACAACATAGGAAATTCTCAGACTCTCACGTTAAAGGAAATCTAAGAATGATAACACCAAAATGCAACCTTGAATTGGGTCATGGGCCAGAAAAAAATTATGCTATAGAAGATATTATTGGGACAACTAGCAAAAGTAGAAGGTTAACTGTATATTGGATAATGTCAAGTTACTTTACAATGAAATAAATTCATTAAATTTTGTGGTTATGTTAGAAAGTGACCTTATTCTTAGGTAATAGATACTGAAGTACTAAAGTTTGAAGTGGCATTATGCCTGCAATTTATCCTCAAGGATAAATATACATGAAAGAAAGATACAGGTGATCAAACAAATATGGCAAAATATTAGCAGTGGGTGATACTAAAGTTATAATTCTCTAGTATAATTGTTAAAATTTTTCTCTAAGTCTGAAATTATATCAATATCCAAATTCAAGTGAACTTTGAAAATAAAGGAGTAAGAAAATACTGTGTACATTTCAAAATATAAATGAAATAAATAAATTCCCAGAAAAATCTAAATTGATTAAGATTGATTCAGAAAACTTACAGATTATAATCAGTAGTGAAAAGTTTAAAAACTTCTCAAAACACTAAACACCAGGCAAAACCAGACCTATTTACAAGTACATTCTACCAAACTTTCAAGGAACAAATATTCTAAATTCCCCATCTTTATTTTTCTAAGCTATTATAACCTTGATATCAAAAGTATCTATAAACAATAATGATGAATAATAAGAATAACTTCAGGTCAATCTCATTAACATAGATACAAAAATCATAAAATATTGACCAGTTGAATCCAACAATCCATGAAAAACATATTCATTACCAAGCTGAGTTTTTCCTAGGAATTCAAAGAAGTTTAACATTAGAAAATATACTACTATAATCAACTATATTCACACATTGAAGGGGAAATGTATTTTTCTTATATTTTCAAAAATGAAAAAATAATTTCTGTATAATCAAGAACCTAGCTAGTCTTTGCCTGATTCTTGGAAAAGTCTCTATTCTTGGAAAAGAACTTCCCAAATGCTGGAATGTTTTTGTTAAAGGCAAAAATCATTAATGGGCCCCTCTGGCCACCCCTGGATTTATACTAACAAGATGGCTCCTATTACATAATGGTATAGATCTATCCTATTCCTTAGTTCAGGGAATATCCCCCCCATTTTGCCTCACAGTCTTAGGAACCCTCATGTCTGTGTAGATTCCCCTTATGAATGTAATTAAATTTAGTTTTCTTTTCCTACTAATCAGCTTAATGTTAATTTGGTTACTCTATCAGCCCAAGAAGTTACCCAAAGAAGTCAGAAGAGATTTCCCCTCCTTCCCGACAGAAGAATTAATGACTTAGAAAATCACTATTTTGCAATCTCTGAGGAAATCACAGATACAAGCAATGACCAGCAATGGCTGCCGAAAACATCGCGTGAAAGGTAGTTGGGAGCCTTTATTAGGATGGATTAGGCTGACACCATCTGAACCAGCTGATCACTTTCAAAATCACTGAAAGTGAGACAATCAGATAGTATCTCCTGGTGTGATACAATAGGAAGTACACAGCATCACCTATAGAGAAATTTTGCTAAGTATTTTTATGTAAAATAGAAATTCAAAAATTAAATTGGATAAATACCAAAGATAACAAATTCTATCATACAAATGATTTAGTTTCTTCATCAAATATGCCGCATTTCTAAAAGAAAACATTTATAAATTACGAGATTCAAGAAATATACTATCACCTCCTATTTAAAAATTTTAAAAAATAAGTAAAAACATAATAGTTTGGAAAATCAGAAAAAAATGAACACAGACTAGAAATTAGGTCCAGAAAAATCATTACTTGGGGGTAGATAATCATGGATATCATGGTTTTGCTTCTTAAAAGTCTTTATCTGTTAGAGGTGCACACCATTGTGTTTATAAATTAAATGACATGATGCCTATTAATCACTTTCAAATACTCAAAAAAAAAAAAAAAAAGCCAGCAAGGTGCAAGAATGGTCTGAAACTGGACACTTTCAAAGCCGAGTAAGGGTCGTGAGGATTCATTATTATAACACTCTACTTTCTCTTTGCTTTTGTGTTTTTTGGAAATCTCTTTAATAAAGAATTAAATAAATGTGTGAGCACCTTAATAAATTCAGAAGTTCATAGATCCTGAAGTTCATTTGATCACATTCAACATCTATTCATAATTGTTATTCTAAACAAACAAGGAATAAAAGGGAATTTATTTAATTTGATAGTCTGTCAAAACCTACAGAAAACACTAGAATTAATATAAAAAAAGAGAATGTTTA
The DNA here is from genome assembly GCA_019455555.1 of Galemys pyrenaicus. Classification (NCBI taxonomy): domain Eukaryota; kingdom Metazoa; phylum Chordata; class Mammalia; order Eulipotyphla; family Talpidae; genus Galemys; species Galemys pyrenaicus. Next base: position 21,340,652 of record JAGFMF010011830.1, on the reverse strand, counting down.
AATGAGGAATAAAATAAGGATACCCCTGTTATGACCATTTCTCAGCAACATTGAATTTGAGGACGCATTCAGTGTAATAGTTCAAGAAAAAGAAATGATATTTAAGCACTGGAAAGGAAAATGAGTTAGTTTTCTCAAATGAACTGATCACGTAGACAGAAAACTCAAACTGCTAATTAGCAAATTATTAGAACAATTCTCAGAATAACTCAGTGTTTGGAGAATTCAACTGGGGAGGAAACAGGTAGTTTTCAAAAACATTGGCAATGTTATTTTTTTTAAGATAGATGGTGGAAGAAAGGTTGTTCATTTATTATTCCATATATAATGTGTGTATGAGTGTTGATTATAATTTATATGAAATACTACAGAATAAAAAAATCAAAAACAAATAAAAAAATAATGGATTCCCTATATCTGGAATTTCTAAAGCATAAAATATATGGTGTGTCAGGTAGAAATGTTACAGAGATAATTCTTGTTTTCACTGAGAAAATTATAGTAATTTGCTCTTCAATGTCATTTGCCATTTTCAAAAGATCTCCTACAGACATTATATTATCAGACTATTGTCATATGGCAGTGTAAACCTGAGTTGCCAAACAATCAGGTAGTTATTAAAAAGCTGGAAATAATTGCTTAAAGGTAGGCAACTATTTTGAGACACTGGAGAGGTCAACATGGTGAAGGTCATACAAAGGACATCTATCTGTAGGCTATGGTCTCTGTTCTAGATGCATAGCCTTAGAGGTCACCTTCAATTCTGGGTGTATAAGTGGGTCATTCCCTTTTACAGGGGTTGTGATTTTTCATTCTTGTCACATCCTGCCATCTTAATTCTATATTTTCTGGCCTGACCCAGCAGGTGGCCAAGTCTGTGAATCTCTCTTCCAGAATCTACAACTTTGACAGGAATCTGCCTGTATTCCTTTCAATTCACCATCAGAGGGCAGGCATGGAAAATAAGAGGAGAAAAACTCTACCTTTTGCTATGATTGGTGTTTTCAGGGAAGGAATGCCAGAATTAACCGTGAAAGTCATTTTATATGTTTACCTGAATTTAGAAGTATTCTGCAAACATAAGGGTGGGGACGTTCATGTCTCGTTAGAGCTGATCAAAATCAGTAGGAAAACTTGACGTGGGACCTCTATAGAGAGGCTTCTGTAAGAACCAGAGGCTGGCCCTGCTCAGGACAAGCAGGAATTTGACTTATTCTCAAAAATCCTTATAAATAAGTGAGTGATTCAGTAAGCTTCCTCACAATTACACTTTTCTGCTGAACACGTCTCAAAGACACTCTCTCCAGGTCTGTCCTCCTCAGGCAGAAAGTAAAGAGAGTCTAAATATGGGACAAAGAAGGGACAAGTTAGCCTCTGTCACAAGCAGTGGGCAGTTACACAGTGTGCCAGTAAATGTTTTGCAACTAACTCCTCTCAAAACAAACAAAAAAGCACCAGCTCACAGCACCTGCCATCTCCATGGTGTAAACATGCCCAGTGGCCAGCTTCGAGCTACCAACAACATGTCCCTGAACAGTCAGGAACAGACAGGTAATCACAATGGTGTCTGAACACGCCAACCTGATCACACGACTGAACTCCCACCCACCCTCTACCTCAATTTCAATGTTAAATCTTCACTGTAAAAGTGTCGAGAGCCCCGAATCTCTCCGGTCCACCCCTGTGGCTACCTAGAGCAAGACTACTGGGGAATTGTTAGAGAACCATGAGTCATGGGTTCCATACACCCATCCCCACTCCACTCAGTCCCCATTACTCTTAAATGGAGACAGCTGAAACTCTTAAATGGAGACAGCTGAAACTCTTAAATGGAGACAGCTGAAATGGGCAGCATGGAGATTTGGGCAGACTTTAAAAGACAGAGTTGGGTGTGAAAAGGAGGCATAATACTCCTGTAGGACCTTCAGATTTAGCTCTAGTTTCTGCTTGGCTGAGAGAAACTCCTGTCCCATGCTTCCCTCTCAGAATTTGTGACTCAGAATTTTTTTGGCTTTGACATTTGTGTAGACAGCACAATCCCATTCTCAGCTGCCATCTTGACCTCATGGTGGATTCAGCATAGACAATACATTCTCCTCTTCTCTCTTAGGCCTTTGGACCCTACACAACTTCTTGCTTGTTTCCAGCCAGGAGGTTGCCTTGAATTCGTTCTCCTGGTGACTCTGCTTTTAGGCCTTGACCGCTCTGCTTTGGACCCTGCCTATTTGGCTGAACATTTGCCCATGAAAGTCTGGTTGATTTCAGAGTTTGACTGGGAGTCTGTATTTTGAAATCCCTTTCTCCCCTAGTTCTCTGCTCCCTCTCTCTATTCCCTTTGAACCTCTTTCCAATAAAAGCTCTTTTAGAACACTAGACTTATGACTTTGTTTTTATGCACATGGGTAGGCGTGAACCTTTAGAAAGGGCAACATGGGATTTTTCCCCTAACAATGTGGGGTCTCTGGGCATCCCTGGTATAAGAACTAACATCCCTGCACTAACATCTGTAGGGGGTAAGGATAGGGTACAAATGGAGGCCCATATGTTTTATACCTAAATAATTAAGCTATAAATCAAACTAAGAAACTTAGTAAAATGTGTCTTACCTGCCACCATGACAAACATACCTTTTAACTACTTGGAAAACCAGGTTTAATTAATAACTTTATGCCTAAACCTTGCCAGAGAGATGAAGTCATCTCTGGCTCTCCATTCCAGATCCAACCCCTTTCCTCTTCACACACAAGCCCTGGTCCATCCTTCCAAGCTCCATCACACACTGGGCAAACAGCTACCCCTTTGTCATCTCTTGGGCCCAGATGTAAATACCTTAGCAGTGTGGTCTGTGCACAGGTGAAAGGGCAAAGAAAAGGGGACACACCAGCAGAAAAGAGGACTTGAGGTCATTTGGGCAGAAATTTATAGGATCCCAAGTATACAAAGAATGGCTAAGTTCCAAGTAGGCAAGCCCCCCTGTCACCCTGGGGAGTCTTCATTGTGTGGGAAGATCAAAGCCAGACTAGGGCCAAAGAAAATCCTCAACAGTACTGGACTTAAGGCCAGAAGCCTTCTCTCCTAGAACTGAGAGATTACCCAGCAGAGTCGAGTCGCCCTTGTTGAGTGGGTCCTCTGATAATGTTTGGTGTTATTAAACATTTCCACCTCTACTGGGCTCCTGAAATCTCAGTCACACAGGCAGAGTATTGAGTACCTACTGTTTGCTGAGACTGAGCTATGTGGACAAGGAATGAGAAGATCCTTTTGTTCCATTATTCCCAAAAGACTAGTTCACTACATCTGCGTCTTCATTTATACGTAAGAATAGATGAAGTGAGGTGAAAGTTAAAGGGTTACAAACAACCAGCTGGACAAAGGCCCTCAGGTCACAATAGCTGGTCTCATTATAGTCAGGACTATAATTGGAGTGAAAGTGAGAAAGGGGGAGAATGGAAGGATTGAGGCTTGAGAAATGAAAAGGGGGCTTGAAATCACAATAAGGATTTCATTCTCTGGGGAGTCATTGAGGGACATTAAATTGGGGGTAAAATTATATTTATAAAAAAAGTGAGATTTGTAGACCTGAATCAAGGAAAGTACAGAATGAGTCCTGAAAGTTTTGAAGTGCCAAAAAGCAAAAAATCACTCAGAAAGGGATGGGAGGACACAGGAACCAACTTGAAAGACCTATAGGTCAAATCCTGCCAGCCGTTTTTTAGGGCCAGGCTTTGAATGACCTTTATAATTTGAAAGAATTGGGGAGAAAATGGAAAGAATATTATTTCATGCTGGGAAAATTATTTGAAATTCTAATTTGTGTCTCTAAATAAAGTTTTATTGGAACACAGCCCTGTTCATTTGTTTGCACAATGTTTATGGCTGTTCCCCCACTACACCAAGCAGAAGTGTATGGTTGTAGCTGACACTGGGGCCCACAAAGCCTGAAGTTTACTTACTCACTGACCCCTTAATGGAAAAGTTTTCCAACCCTCACTTTAGAATTAAGTTTCTTATGTTGTTCACATAAAATGTGATTTGCAGAATCAAGCTGATGTGAACCCCTGAAAAAAAAAGATTGGGAGACGACAGGGAATAGGGGAGATCAGAAATACTGACCCAGAGGTTGACAGCAGACCTTTGTCTCCTTTCCCTTAGAAAAGAGAAGCTGGGCAAAGGCAGCGTGGGCTTGTAGAGAGATCACTTAAGGACAGAAAGAGGAAGGTAGAGTGGACCTTGTATTCCCTAATACTTCAACACCCAGACAGTCTGGCTTTGTATTTCCCATGAATCTCATTTAGAGCCTCCACTTAATTGGAACATTAAATCTCAACTGTGGAAGTCACTACAGTTCCTTTGCTGTGTGATTATATTTGTGTTTGAAAAAATAGCATTGGGGGCTCTTCATTAAGGGCTCATCATTAAAACAAACAGAACAGCTCTGAGTACTAAAAATACAATGTAACACAAATATATATTATTTTAGGGCCTCCCTGGTGGCTCAGTTGGTTGAGCACTACACTGTGAAGCATTCATGGCACAGCAGCACGAGCTCGATCCCGGCCAGGGAAGGAACCCATATGGCACCTCAGGCCTCTCCTGCCTCACCCAACTTTTGTTTCCCTCAGGAATGTATTCAGTCAATCTTCCTGTTCTGCTCCCTACTCTGTCTCTGGTGAATCCTCTCACCTCTTGCAACTCTGGCCTGCACCACAGCTCTTATATGCATAAATAAATAAATCTAAATATATATATTATTTTAAATTTTCTAGTGGCTTCATTTTAAAAAGAGAAAAAGAAACTGGTGATATTAAAATGCTATTTTTACTTAATCTGGTAGATCCAAGATATTATGGAGTCAACATACCATCAACATAAAGCTATTAATGAAACATTCTGTTTTTTGTATATGTCCTTTATTATAAAATTTTCTTTCACATACTAAGTTTTTGACATGTGATGAGTATTTTCTAGTTATAACATATCTCAACTTTTAAATTTCATGCTTAAATTTTCATTAGAAATTCTTGATCTGGGTCTCCCTGGTGGCGCAGCGGGTTGAGCGCCGCACTGTGAAGCATCTGCAGCACAGCAGCGCGAGTTCGATCCTCGGCCAGAGAGGGAACCCACGTGGCGCAGCAGACCTCTCCTGCCTCGCCTGCTGCTCTCCTCAGCAGTGTGTTTCTCCTCTGCTTGTTCTGCTCCCCACTCTGTCTCTGGTGAATCCTCTCACCTCCCACAGCTCTGGCCTGTACCCCTGCTCTTGTATGCATAAATAAAAAATGTTTAAAAAAAAAGAAATTCTTGATCTTTATTTGTTTTATAAAACAGTTAAAAATAAATAAAACACAATCTTAAAAATTTTTAAAGAAAAAGTAAACATATACTCAAATTATTCTAAACATACTTATACATTTTCTAATAACTGATGTAAGTTTCAGGTTTTAAATATAAATTGAAATTAATAACATGAAATTGCAGTTCTTCAGTTACGCTAATCCCATTTTAGGTGCTAGTGATTACTGTATTGTACAGAACAGCTCTACAAAAATCCACAGCACAGAACTGCATGCACTGTTCTCTGTGCTTGGTTTTTATCAACAAAAGGACAAGAATAAATATCTACAGTGCTCTTACTCTCTCCCTTTAAACTCTATAAACAGCAGGACAACAAAATGTCTAAATTTCTCAATGTTGACTGCCCAAGTATCATTTAATAAGGTTAAAATATTAGCCCCTCCATCCCATGCCCAGCAAGAAAGTTTGGGAGACTTGAACAGATAAAGGGAATTGATGCAATTGCTTCTGGGAACCACCAGACCTTAAGACTGATCACTTTGACAAGGAATGTGTAAGCAGGGCCAGACATCTTAGGTATGGTCCCTGATGTTCTTGGCCTCAGTAAGACAGAGCAAAAACAATGTAAAGTCAAGAGATCTATTCTAGAAATACAAGCTCAAAAATGTTTTCTTGTCTAAGTACATTAGTGAAAAACTGTTTGTCTTTAAAATTGTTTGGTCTTACAAAAACACTGATTCAAAAGAATACCTGCACCCCTATGTTTATAGCAGCACTCTTTACAATAGGTAAGACCTGGAAACAACCTAAATGCCCAAAAACAGATGAGTGGATTGGGAAGCTGTGGTACATATACACGATGGAATACTACTCAGCAATCAAAAATGAAAAGCTAGATGCATTCATAGGAATATGGATGGGATCAGAAGGGATTATGCTCAGCGAAGGAAGTCAGAAGGCAAAAGAAAAATACCAGATGGTTCCTCCCCTAGGAGGCATATAAGGGAAACAAATAAGGATCAAGGAAAGGAATAAGAACAATAATAATAATAATAACAACAAGAAAGAAACAAAAACCAAAAATGAAAAGACAAGAACAAACTGGTGACACTTGGTGGGGAGGGAAGAGGGGAAGGGTGGAGGGCAGACGGGAGCACGGGGGACTGAGGTGATGGTGCACTGGTGTTACAGTGATGGGGCATACATGGGGATTACAATTAATGCAAATATATGTAAATTTAAAAATTTTATTAAAAAAAAAATAAATAAAATTGTTTGGTCTTGGGCCCTAAGTTTTTGATGATGGTTATTGGACACTTATTTTATATATTTACATATAAGGATTTTAACTTATCTGATTAGAAACCTTGAATGTACACAAACCCTTTAAAGCCAAAGAGTCATTCTTAAAAATGCAAATTTAAGGTGTGTTTCACCTAAAGGAGTTGTAAAGAACTGAACTTAAATCTTTATCAGGCTTCTCAGTGTCTTCACAAATATTGGTAAAATAACTATTTCTTAAAATTAGAACACATGGCCAAAATTTTAAATGAAATCAAAAGGTCTCTGAGTCTGTCCTTGACTTTTACCTCTGGAGAGTTAATTAGAATGGAGCCTAAATAAATTCCAACAAAACAAATTTTGAGCTCGATTCAGGATTTTTGGTAAACAAAAACTAGTTCAAATCTAATGTTATAATTCAAAGCACGCATGCCTTCAAGTTATAATGTTGACTGTTAATACTAGTGCTCTGTTTAAATGTATTTACTGAAAAAGAAGTTCATGGTATTCAGAAAAAAGAAAAAAGATAATTTATCTGGTCTATGTCAACAAAGATAAATTTGCTTTGTAATTAAGTTCACTTCCAGAAACATAAGTCTGCTTGTTTCTTTAAAAAAAACTTTTGACTTTCCTAGTAAACATTTAGCTTTCTTCCCTCATCCTAAAAAAAATTCAAGATGTCATCTAAAGCAAGTAGACAAGTTACTCAGTTGTACTGATTCACATATAATTGGACAATGTACATAGAATTAAGATGTCTCTCTGATTTTTCTTGCTTTTATCAATCTGCCTAATGCTTGTTTGATTATTTACCTGCCTAGGAAAAAAAAAAAAGACTTGGTGTGTAGAAATGGTCTAGTAACAACCCGCAGATTGAAATTCCAGTCGTGAAAAAAAACTAAAGCTATGACTGAAATTTTCAGGTTTACTTTTTTGCTCCTTATTGTAAAAAAAGAAAGCATTTCTTTACATTTAAGTCACCTAGTCTAAAGAGATAACAGTATAACAGCTACTACAATGTCTTACTAAAAATGGAGGATATAATAATCCTAAGTAAAGTGAGATGTGTGTTTAAAAAAGGAAATGTATGAGAATGGAATTTAAGAGTCCTGAAAGTAAAGTTAAAAAAGTGTTAAAGCAAATGTTTAAGGTCTGAGAGAGGGAGGAAAAGAAATTTTAAGAAAGCAGAAGAAAGTCTTGATGATCTGAAGGCAAAAGCAAGTAGGTCTGTCTAGAGAGGGAAAGTTTAGGAAAATATAAGAAGTGTTAAAAGTTAAAAAAGCAAAAGAAAGAGTTAACAGTCTGAGAGGGATCTTAAAAAAAAATTATGTGCTTCAATAACTTACTACAAATTGTAAGAGAACCAGCCAATCTAGCAGCTTATTTTATTAGCTCCAGAGATAAGACACGGACTTGTAGGCCTGCGCTGACAGGGACACCAGTCAGGCTGAGAAAAAGGAAGGGAGAAGGACAAGAGAAGGACCCAGAACATGGCAGTTTCTGCTGCCGGTACCCTTCTGCCTCAGACTCACCCCAGGCCCCGTGTCGCAGCATTCAGACTGCAACCTGTTCATGGGCGGCCATCTGCTTCCACTGCCAGCAACCAGGACACCTCAGCCACAAGTGTCTGATGAAGCCTCCCCAAAGGGTCATGGCCTCAGTGCCATCACACTGGAAGAGGGACTATCCCACTCCCTGAGAGAGTGGGTCGGTCCAAATCACAGGCCAGGATGGGAGGACAGGTTTGACCCTTGACTATGAAGAACCAAGGACAGGAGAAGGTGTTTTCTGAATAAGCCCAGAGGTGAGATAAGCCTCAGGTGACCCAAAAAGTGGCAAGCCAAAAAAATCACCTTGTTGGTGAATAAAGGAGCCACTTAGTCTCCTTGCTCCAGTTCTTTATAATGGCCTACTGATGACTAGCCTGAGCCAGAACACTTTAATAAAACAGTTCTGTTTTTTGAATTGAGGGGAAAAAAAGAACTGAAAGTATTTTTCAAAATCTGCATTATAGAGGACCTTAAAAGACAAGCAGGACAGAGTGAGTTGGCTACAGTCTTTGCCTCTGTAAGAAACCAACAGCTGTCCTGGTTACTTCACTTTCTCATTCCCTCACTAATTTTCTTTACTCTTTTCTAGTTTGGACCTTGTGTCCTCAACATCTTCTTCACAATCATCTCCTCTCACCTAAAAGCCAGCAGAATTCAAATGGTCCTTCACATGGAGCCAAATATGATGCTTCCACTGTCCTTCTTCCGAGTTCCCTTAGATCTTCACCCTATCGTGGGGCCCCGACTGCTTCTCCACATCTCCCATTTTCAGCAGGAAGCAGTTACTGATCAGATTGACACCCTTTGTCCAAACAGCACTTAGGGCACTTAGGGGCTCCATCACAGGGGAATGAGTCTGGCATGTTAGGGTTAAGCAGGCAGCTTCAGGGACAGTGCAGGCAGGGACTTCAGGAGAGTTAAAAGGGTTTCTGAGATAACGGCAGTAAGTTCTAAGAGGCACTAACCAAAACATACTCCAGATGAGGTCAGAAGGTCCAGGAGAATTAAACAAAAACAGTAAAACTTGAGAAAATAAGACCTTGGACAGGGGAGGTAAGTTGTAAGATAAAAGAAAAAAAAAGGGGGGGGTGTTATATACCCCTAGACACAGGCCCACAATGGCGTCCTTGCCCCTCCCAAGTACAGCATATCTGGAAATCCTTGCCATGCCGGACAATGCCTGGTAACTGACCATAGTTTCTCTTGCACACACTAAAACCCCCCAAAAAACTGTCTTCAAAACACTGAGTGTGTCCCTGGTGGCACAAGGGGTTGAGCGTCACTATGTGGGGTTCAATCCCCAGCCAGGGAGGGGACCCACATGGAGCAGCAGACCTTTCTTGCCCCACCGGCTACTCCCTTCAGCACTGTATTTCAGTCGAGTCGATCTGCCTCTTCTGCTCCCAGCTCTGTCTCTAGTGAATCTTCTTACTCCTCGCCTCTGGTCTGTATGTACCCCAGGTCTTGTATGCATAAATAAGTAAAATTTTTTTAAAAAACAGAAACAAAAGCTGAACCCTGGGCCTCCCCGGTGGCGCAGTGGGTTAAGCAACACACTATGAAGCAAACCGCAGCCACTGCAGCACAAGTTCGATCCCTGCTGCCGGCCAGGGAGG
>JAGFMF010011830.1:21289809-21329351 GCA_019455555.1 Galemys pyrenaicus | reverse complement strand
ACGCTTCACGAATTTGCGTGTCATCCTTGCGCAGGGGCCATGCTAATCTTCTCTGTATCGTTCCAATTTTAGTATATGTGCTGCCGAAGCGAGCACTGTTTTGGGTCTTTTTTAATGGATGAAGGCAAGTGTGATGAAAATGTGGAGACACTGGAGCCTTCATATATTGCTGGTGCGGATGTAAAACTGGGCAGCCCCCATATCATTTTGCAGTTCCTCAAAGAGTTCAAAATAAAGTTACCATATGATCCAGCAATTTTCACTTCTGGGCATATATACCCAAAAGCATTGAAAACATACTTATATAAAAACATGTATGTGTGGGCCTCCCTGGTGGCACAGTGGGTGAAGCAAAACACTATGAAGCAAACCGCAGCCACTGCAGCACGAGTTCGATCCCTGCCGCAGGCTGGGGAGGGGACCCACAGGGCGTAGTGGACCTCTCCTGCCTCGCCCTCTGCTCCCCTCAGCAGTATGTTTCAGTCTGTCTGTTCTGCTCTGAACCCTCTCACAGCCCTGGACTCTGGCCTGTACCCAAGCTCTTATACGTATAAATAAATAAATCTTTTTTAAAAAAAAGTAAAATAAATAAAAGCATGTACGTGAATGTACGTAGCGGCATTATTCACAATAGTCAAAAGTAGATACAACCCAAAGGCACATCAAACTGACAAGTATATAAACAATGGAATTTTATTCAACCATAAAAAGAAATGAAATATTGATGCTATGACATGGGTAACCCTCGCAAATATTATACTTAGTAAAAAAATAAATAAAAGTCATCCCTAAAAGGTGACATACCATATGATTTCATTCAGTCCCTACAGATAGAAAAAAGATTAGTGGTTGCTAAAGAGGGTGGGGAGGGGAGAACTGGATGTAGGTACTTTTAGGTGAGTGTTGAAAATGCTCTAAAATTAGGTAGTGGTGATGGTTGCTCAAACTTGAGAACATATTAAAATTACCAAAGTGTACATTTCAAAATAATAAATGTTAAAGTATGTGAATTCTATGTCAATTGTGAAAGTATATAATGTTTATCTTCCATGCTCACTGCCACTGTTCACTATTCTTGAACCACATTCATCTGCTCAAGCCTACTAGTTTGTCTTCCAGCCTCCACCCCCGCCCCCACTATTTGCTATAACGTTTTTCGCATAGCACACAACCCAATATCATGTGCATGATTTTTAAAATTACGCATTGTGTGTCTAACTTTTTTTGGTAATAGTTTCATACTTTATTAAAAAGCTTCAAGAATAACATAAGTGTTCTACAGTATCTCCTTGCTTTCCCAACTTACAGAATCACAGAATAATCATCAACATATCCTAACGACTAGTCTATAGATCTTATTTAAATGTCATCCATTATTCCACCTATATCCTTAGCTGTCCTGTCTCCTTAATTTCACCAGTCTGAGGTAGCTCCTCTTTTTATTAAATGCCCTTGTCCATTTCTCCCTCCCACATCATTCTTAGCTTCCGAGTTCTCATGTGTTTAATAATCTGCTCATTTTGGGGAGTATTTTGCTTTATCAAATCTTTCATTGTGTAATTTGCTTTTGTCAGTCTGGCTTGCATTACTGTATAACATCCCCTCCATTTTGCTGGACACAGCTGTGTTTCTTCTTATGACTGAATAGTATTCCAGAGAGAGGATATACCACATTTTCTTGATGCAATCATCGAGAAATGAACATTTAAGTTCCTCCTATAGCTTAGCTATTGTAATGCTGCAAAAAAACTTTGTAAAGCACATAATTTTTGTGTTGTTTGGCTAGATGCTCAAAGTAGGATTACTAGGTTTTGTAGTATTTTCCATTCCTAGTTTTTCTAGGGTAAATCCAAATCACTTTCCATAATGGACACACCAGCTTACTGTCACACCAACAGTATAATAGGGTTCCTCTTTCTCTGCACCTTCTCCAGCACTTAATGTGGGGGTCGTCTTAATTATGTGCTGTCCTCATATGCTGTTCTCAAGGATGTGAGATAGCCTCGCATTATAGTTTTAACCTACATCTTTCTTATTGAAAGCAACATGAACATTGTATTCATATGTATCTATTGGCATTCTGGATATCCTGGTTGGTGAATTGTCTGTTTATGTCTGCTGTTCATTTATTAATTGAGTTGTTTTTCAGTTGGTGAACTGTGTTTTTCCATGTATCTTGGGTATTAACCCCTTGTCAGTTAGATATTATGTGAATATTTTCTCCTATCTTTATCTTTTATAACCTTGAAAATTTTTAAAAATGAAAGTTATTTTGTTAGGGGAAAAGGAAAACCCATTTTATATTAGGGCTGCCCTGTAACAGTTTTGTAGACTGTTTCTCTATTTTAATTTGCCTGATGATCAATTTTTTGAATATTTATTTATTTATTTATTCAGAACAGGTGGATCTACTGAAACACACTGCTGAGGGGAGCAGCGGGTAAGGCAGGAGAGGTCTACCATGCCATGTGGGTCACCTCCCTGGTCGGGGATCAAACTCGCGCTGCTGTGCCGCAGATGCTTCACAGTGCAGCGCTCAATCCACTGCGCCAACAGGGAGGCCATCATGATCATTTTTAAGTTATTCATTCTTAACAAAAACACCACAGAAGTAATATGTCCTTTTCAGTCATCTTATCAGAAATACAGGGGGTCAATATTTGTATTACCAGTGACTACCTGGCTAAGGGGTATATCCACGTTTTTCCCTTATAAATTTTCCCTTTGTAATTAGCAAGTGTGGGAGATACTACAAGAAAATGCAAATGTGCTGAGTTTTTTAAATCATATTTAGCCCACTAAATTTAGTTCTGTTGATTACTCTTGCCTCCAACAATTTTACTGTGGTGTTTGTCAAATGATGATTTTCTATATCCATCATTTCTTCTATATTAATCAACCTCAAATCAAGACCTGTTCCTCATCATTCATTCATTTATTTCAGCATAAATTCATGGTTATTTATCTATCATTTGAGATTTAATTCATTGTTATCTCTGCTATACAAACGACCCCTGGTTTGGTCTAAGACCTCTTTTAAGTTGGTTCTTGTGTCTGCCCATCACTTTCTGGGTGCTTTTTAGTTTTGAAAAAACTGAAAAATATTCCAGACTCCTTCTGTACTTTCCTCAGCCTAGGTCTGCAATCTCACTTTTTTCATAAATATAATTCTACCACAATTTAATGTCCCTCAATGACTCCCCAAGAGAATAAAACTTTATTGTGATTTCAAGTCTCTTTTTTACTTTTCAAGCCTCAATCTTTCCATTCTCCCTCTTGCTCAGTTGTTCTGACAGTTGCCAGGACTTGTCCAGCTATTGTGCCCTTGGGGCCTTTGCACAGCTGGATCTTTGTAACCCTTTAACTTTTGCCTCACCTCATTCACCAGCACGGAAAGGATTCCTTGAGCTCTCATCCTCAAGTTACTTGTCTTACCACCCAGATACCTTCTCTTAGCACGTGGTATGTAATCTGTTGTGTTTGCTTTAAAACATATAGCTTGTCAATGCTTTTTCTTTATTCTGGGCATTTTAAAATAACTATGAACACAATAGTTGTAATACAGACTGGCACAGGCAAATCAAATTGGGCATCAAAGCTATAGTGTTGCTGCAGGTGACAAGGTTTCTAACACGGTGAACAACTCTCAGCAAAGCTCCAGACAAAACAAAGAACATTTTTGTTTGATTCACATTGTAGTTGCACCCTTGGAAAATTCAGTGTTGATTAAAATTGAGCAGAAAATACTGCTGTGTTTACATATAAAACAGGACTAGGCTTTAGATTCATATGACTATAAATAAGTAATGTGCCTACTCAGATGTCAGGCAGGGCACTTGAGAGTCATGTACAATCGACAACAGTTTTAATCCAAACCAGACTGTCCTCTGCTTTCAGGGTGTTCAGCCTCCCTGGGCTGCCTTTCCTTGCCAGCAGATTCCCCAAGCACTATGGCAATAAGATGGGTCCCCATTTAATTGAACTTTCCAAAAATATTGGCTTTATAAAGCCCATTTGTTTAAAATGTCTAAACATCTCCTGGGGTGGTGAGGTGTAGTGTTTTTTTTAGACCCATGACTTAGAACTAAGAACCAGTCACAAGGTAAACAAAAGGCCACGAACTGGGGGGCCTTTGTGTGGGATCACCCCACCTTACCAGAGCAGTCATTACAATATTAAAAATAGGCTCTAACTGACAGGGAGATATTCCCAGGAAGGAAAGAAACAGCACCTCTGAACAGATCGTCCCTGATCCCAAATAAGAGTTACTCTTCTCTCCTTAATCCCCATGACACAGCTCCTCACTTGGGTCACTTCTGCTCATGTTAGTCCTACGTAGCCAAATCTGCCCTCCCTACTACATAACCTACAGAGGGGCCAGCAGGTCTGCTCCACTCCTGCATCTCCAGCATCCAGGGAAGGTCCCAGCAGGCACTCCATCAGTGTTTGTAGAAGAAATAAATGTGTCCATGCTTGAATCTGCGAAGAATGGGGGGCAGAACAGGCCTGAGGCAAGTCCTCCCCCAGGGCTGCTCCTAAATGCACCACTGGACATCTGCCAGGACTGATCCCCTGCAATGTACCAGGACCTGGGTGACACCCAGGATGCAGAGATAAGTTGAGACAGATGTCTGTCTGCCCCCACACCTGTGGCAACTGTGGCACTGAGGGCCCAAAAGTTGGGGCCAGGGACAGATACCCAGTATGGCATCTGATGAGAGTCAGCCCTGATGAGGAATGAGATTGCTCCACGCAGAGAGTCAAGCTTGCAAAACCACATGAGTAGAACTCCAGTAACCCATGCCTCCTCCAGAAGCCTGCCAGCACTGCCTTCTGCTCACCATCATGTGAGGGAGGCAGGGAGAGTCAGGAGACAGACCCTGGCCTGTTCTGAAGACCTGTTTTCTGGCTAAAATATGGCATTTTGTTAGAATTTAAGGGGTTTTTTTAGCTCAAGCAAATGATAATAAAATAGTTTTTCCTCAACTTCATCATAATCTCTCTTCTCATATCCTCTGATCCTAACTTTGAAAAGTAATAATAGTAGGCCTGAATCTTTGAAGAGTTCATATGAACAATCCAGAAGGAGGAAAATCCATTTAATTAAATTCTGTTTTCTGTTGATAAGTAAAAATTTAACCACTTAATTGTTCTTCCAAACTCCAAGTCTCCAGAGCTAGCTCTGAGATTAAGATAATAGCATCCTCAGAACTCAAGTGGGATTGATAATGTTAGGGGGAAAGGTAGTCCTGAATGGATTACACAAATAGGTTTATGGATGCCAATCCCCACTCCAGACCAACACTATCCCCAAAACACAAATCCTATAAGGTAATTATCGAGGAGTGGATCACTGGGAACTGAGGGTGGAGTTAAACAGCCAGGCTGGGAGCCAGCTCTCAGCATGCCATTGGGTTCGAGTTCAGAGGGTCTGGTAGGACATTTACAGATTTGTATCCCTCTTCTTGCATTATTCATTACTTTATTTTCCCTTCTTTTGTAAATAAAGCCCTTTATTAACCTTTGTTGTGTGTGCTTATGATAAGTGCAGTTCCAGAGCATGGGTGAGGACCCAGTCAGGCAAACCCACTTTATATTAGGGTTGCCCTGCAGCAATAAGAAGAAAAATCAGGTTGGTAGGTGCCCAGGCCAGGAGACAGGGGGCACTGAAATGTGTTGAAAGGTGACCTAAAGTAAACATATTTTTGCAGCTCGGACTTGCTGCAGACATTGTCCCTGATCTACAGCCCTCATGGTGCCCCTCAGCCAGCTATCCAGGCTCCCAGCTCCTCTGCTACCTCACTGAGCAGCCATGTTCTCCACCCAGAGAGGTAAATGGATCTGTCTTGTACCGACTCTCATCCACTGATACTAACAGCCTATAATCCCCTGCTAAGGATTGAGGGCCTCACCTTTTAGTAAAACAATGAAACGTAGGAAGGAGCAAGGTAACATAAAATGTGGTAAGGAAAGAAGCCATAATAATAAGAGCAACTGGTAGGTGACTTAAATAAAAGAGTGATCCTGGGAGACTATTCTGTTCTATTTGAATTAAACATACTATTTAATACAAAAAATGAACCTGAACCTGATGCACAAGTGCCAAAGGAAGCAAAGGCCTGGAGGAAGGAAGGAGCTTAGAACATTCCAGGTGCAGGAACAGGCTAGTGTAACTGGAGTAGAATGATCAAGAGGGTGCAAACAGCATGAAGTCAGTATAGCAACACACCCACAGGCACGTAGAGTCTGGGGTGAACTGTAACCCTTGTAACCCTGTAACCCTTGACCCTTGCTGTGTCACAAAACAACCCAAAACTTAGTAGCTTGAAATAACAGCCATTTCATTTGTTCACCATTCTGGGAGGCAGCAAGTTGAGCCAAGATCAGCAGAACCAGTGGTCTCTCCTTGTGTCACCCATGTGGCTGTGATCACTTGGTGGCTAGACTGGGACCAGATGATCTAAGAAGACCTCACATATTTGTCTGGTGATTACTGCCCGTTTCGCTGGTTTGTCTCAGGAATCCTAGACAGAAGAACTCTCTGTCAGATGAAGAATGAATGCATGCAATGGCCCTGAGCATCTACCAATTGTTTTCTTCTTATCAATCTCACCTGAGTTCTGCAGGTTGCTGAGTGTCAATTATAACAATGGTTAATATTTTTAATTCTTAAGCCATTGTCTCCAGCAGGCTAGGTCAGGCCGCTGCATCTGCTGGTCTCAGGCGAGCATTCAAAGGGAACAAAAGCAGAAGCTGCAAGGCCTTTTGAGGCTTAGGCTTAAAAGTCAAACAGTGTCGCTTGTAGTACATTCTATTGATCAACTGAGGTCACAAAGCCAACCTAGATCCAAGGGGTGGAGAAAGAAGACTCTTTATGGAGGAATGGCAAAATCACATTTTAAAAGGGGACTAAAGGAATGGAAGGAATTTGTGACCAATTTTGAAATAGACTCCATCAGTATTAGCAGTGGGAAGTCACTAATGACCTTCAAATATGAGGGTTGTGTAAATATAGTTTATGTTTTAAAAGGAGCACTCTGGGGCCTCTGTGGTGGCACAGGAGTTAAAGTCTCAGTGCTATCAAGCTATAGCCAGTCACTGCAGCAATAGTTTGATCCCGGCCTGGGAGCTGACCGACAAGGCACAGCAGACCTCCCGTCTCTCCTGCTGCTCCCCTCAGTGGTGTAGTACAGTCAGTCTGCCTGTTCTCCTCATTCTGTCTCTGGATAGATCCTCTCTCCCTCCACGCCTCTGGCTACACCTCAGCTATTGTACTCATAAATAAATTAAAGAAATCTTTTTTTAAAATAAAAGGAACACTGGTGAATCAATGGATTAAATATGAGACTGAGGAATGAATGTAAGCAGAGACTGGTCAAATAGCTTTGGCAGTCTTCCAGACTGGAGATGGAGCGTGGGCTAAGGTGAGGGCAGTGAAGATGGTGAGAAGCATGCACATCTGAAAGCTATTTGAGAACTGGAGAACATAGGTATGTTTAAAAGTAGAGGTAAGGGCCTTCCTGGTGGTGCAGCTTGTTGAGTGCAGCGCTTTGATCCCAGCCAGGGAGGGGACCACATGGTGAGGCAAACCTCTCCTGTCTCTCTCGCTGCTCCCTTCAGCAGTGTATTTCAGTAGATCTGCCTGTTCTGCTCCCCATTGCCTCTGGTGAATCCTCTCACCTCCCACAACTCTGGCCTGTACCCCAGCTCTTGTATGCATAAATAGATAAATCTTCAAAAATATAAAAATAAAAGTAGAGGTGAGAGACAGAGAAGCAAAGGTCACACTGAAGTTGTTGGCTTCGATCAATGATTGTACCGCTTACTGGGATGGAAAAGAAGAGAAAGGAGCAGGTAGGAGTAAGGATAGGAGGGAATCAAACATGTAGTTTGCAGAAAGGAAAGTTTGAAACACTAATTTATCATCTTGGATAGATGGTCAGATGTTCAAATAGGAGTCTCAGCAGGGAGTTTGTGGTTGAATCTGTCAATTCAAGAGTTGTGAAGGTCCAACAACCTTATACCATGAACAAAAATCTGCTCAAAATGGATAAAAGATCTAAATGTAAAACCCTAAACCA
The DNA here is from genome assembly GCA_019455555.1 of Galemys pyrenaicus. Lineage (NCBI taxonomy): Eukaryota > Metazoa > Chordata > Mammalia > Eulipotyphla > Talpidae > Galemys > Galemys pyrenaicus. Next base: position 21,321,270 of record JAGFMF010011830.1, on the reverse strand, counting down.
TAAAATATATAGAAAAAAAGGTAAAACACTACAAGACATACATCTCAATAACACCTTTAATGAGGCATCCCCCAAAGCAATAAAAATGAGAGAGAAGATGGACCACTGGGACTACATCAAGTTAAAAAGTTTCTGTACAGCAAAAGAAACATTAAACAAAAAAAAAAGAGACACTCCACCAATTGGGAAAAAATCTTTGCACTACACACAACTGACAAGGGACTGACTACAAAGATATACAAAGAACTCACAAGACTCAAGAAAAACAAAGTAAACAATCCAGTCAAAAAATGGGCACAAGACCTTAAAAGACACTGCTCCAAAGAAGACATGTAAAAGGCCAACAGGCACATGAGAAAATGCTCAACATCCCTCATAATCAGGGAAATGCAAATTGAAACCACATTGAGATACCACCTCACACCAGTAAGAATGGCACATATCAAAAAAACCAACAACAACAAAAATTTGGTGAGGATGTGGAGAAAAAGGAACTCTACTACACTGCTGGTGGGTTCCTCAGTCTACTAAAAATAGAACTACCATATGACCAGTAATCCCACTTCTAGGGATCTACCCAAAGGACACAAAACGCCGATCCAAAAGAGCACCTGTACTCCTATGTTTATTGCAGCACTACTTATAACTGGTAAGACCTGGAAACAACCCAAATACCCAAAAATAGATGACTAGATCAAGAAAATGTGGTACATATACACAATGGAATACTATTCAGCAATTAAAAACATTAACTAGAGACATTTGTAGAAACATGGATGGAACTAGAAGGAATTATACTCAGTGAAATAAGTCAAAACGCAAGAGAAAAATATCAGATGGTTTCACTAGTAGGAGGAATATAAAGAAAAACAAAAAACAGGGCTCAAGGAAAAGACCAACAATCAAAAAAATAAATACCACAAGAACCAAAAGACAAAGACAATTCAAAGGCATCTTGAGGGTAGATCTCTGACTAGGGAGGGGACCCACATGACGCAGCAGACCTCTCCTGTCTCACCCCTTGCTCCCCTCAGCAGTATATTTCAGTAGATCTGCCTGTTCTGCTCCCCACTCTGTCTCTGGTGAATACTCTCACCTCCCATGCCTCTAGCCTGTACCCCAGCTCTTGTATGCATAAATAAATAAATCTTAAAAAAAATAATGAGGAAATGGTCACCAGACTAATATTATTGAGAGGTCAGAGCTGATGAAAACAGAGAAGTTTTTATTAGGTTTGGCAATTTGGAGGACATTGGCCAGTTTAGCAAAAGTCACGATTTCTGTAGAACTGTAAGACCTGAAGCCACATATCATATGGACCGTCAGCTGGAATCTACACAATAACCCATAAAGCTAAGAATCATCGGCCTCCCAGATTACTCAACATTATGTCTGGTGTTAAAGACTGAAGCACTGGCACTTAGGCCAGATTCTGGCTCCTCCCCTTACTGACTAGATTACCTGGGCACATTAATCAGTCTATACTTGAATAATTTGTTAACTATTTACTATCTGCCTTAGCATCCCACATTGTACAGGTGATAGAACTGAGGTCCTTAGAGCTTCTGTAGATCCCAAGATTAATAACAAGAATGGAAGAATGTCAGCCTTGTTCTCCTGCATTCCATATTTTTTTAAAGATATTTTATTTATACATACAAGAACTGGGGTAAAGGCCAGAGGTGTAGGGGGTGACAGGATTCACCAGAGACAGAGTGGGAAGCAGAACAGGCAGATTTACTGAAATACACTGCAGCAGGCGAGGCAAGAAAGGTCTGCTGTGCCATGTGGGTCACCTCCCTGGCCGGGGATCGAACTTGTGCTACAGTGGCTACAGATGCTTCATAGTGCGAGGCTTAACCCCTTGCACCACCAGGGAGGCCCCTGCATTCCATATTTTGAATTAGAATTTGAAAATTACTCTAAAACACCTTCACCTCAGATCCATTTTACTTGAAGAGCAAGAGGCCTCCTCTGGAGGTAAGTCACATGACCAGCAGGACCCAGTTAACAAGTTTCACCCTTTTGGTAACAGTTGACCACCTCACATTCCATTGATAAATAATATCACATTCCTTAGTAATATTAGAGTAGTTGAGATTAGTTGGTCCCAGGTCTCCAAACATGGTTATCATCTCCCCTATCTTCTCCCAGCTTCTCTAACTTCCCACATCCCTGTTTAGCCTTTAACTTACTTACCTATATCCAAGTATCCAAGTTACTCATTCTTTTTTTTAATATGGTAGAAAAAGATTATATTTAGAATGAGCCAGCTGGACTCAGGTTAGATGACCTCAATTTTGTTGGGACATCCAAAGCACTATAGTCAGGAGAAAGTCGCACGCCTTCTCTCTTCTTCTCAGTGTTGACCTTGGTCACATTAGTGTCACAGAGTTTCTTCACAGTCCAGGTGATTGGTGCTTGCTGGTCTTGACATCCACTATGAGCACAGTGTGTTGTTGTCTTCTGTCATCTTCATGGTTGGGGGAGCTGGATGATGGCATAATGGTCAAGCATGTTTCTCCCAGGGCACTTTTCAAGGATATTTGGGTTATATTCAGAGTCACGGTGTCTTGGGCCTCTAGAAGGCAGGTGACTTGTGGATTGTCTTTTTCTTGTGTCTGTGAATGATTTTCAGCTGCTTTCTTGTCTTTTCAAGCTTTGATGTTGGTTTTGTCTTTACCTTTGTGCGGGGCATGAGCTTCCTTCTTTATGCTCAGTGCCATATTCTTAAAAGTGATTCATTCTTTATGAATGGCTCAATTATCTCTGGAAGACTGCAAAAATAAATTACAGAATGCGGACATATTACAACTGTTAAAATTCTTTAGGAATTCTTAAAATTCTTAAGAATGTACTGTATCCAGAATCAAAATAATGTCAACACCCCCCCCCATATCAAATTCTATTTCGAAGAATTTATCCCAAAGAAATAATCCAAGAGGAGGAAAGGAATTAATAGGTATAAAATGCTATATTATTAAGTGGACTGTTATATAGTCAGGTTTTCATATCTCCATAGTAATATGAAAATCACTTATGCTTACGATCACCAGGCTATAGTTAAAGGTAATGTGAAAATTTGAAGTTAGGTAAAAAGCTTTCAGCCCATAGTAGCTGCTATATCCATAGGTCTATTTGCCTTAGGGATAGCTAGGTTTTGTAATGAGAAACACTAAGAATGGAGGAAAAGGGTGCTCAACTATGGAAGCAGCCCAGAAGGTCAGGACCCAGAGAATATTAATAATGACAGCCAATTTGTATTACGTGTTTGCTTTTACTGGACACTGCTCAACTCTTCACTCAATCATCATAAAAGCCCTAAGAAGTTGGCAGTATTATTATTATTCCTATGTAATAAGTAAGGAAACTAAGGCAGAGGGATTAAGAAAATTGCCTAAGGTCACAGAGCTAGTAAAAGGAAGAATAGGTATCAAATCTCAGGCAATCCTGGCTTTCCAGTTCACCTGTTTTGCAATCTTGCTACACCTGTCTCAAAAGATCATAACATTTGCCCTACAGTGAGATCACCTCAAAACTGTTTAGGGATTATAGATGAATATTTTGCCCATTTTATTGGAAGTTCAACTAATGTTGTTGTAGTGTTTACATGACTTTTTTAAATTCTAAATTTAGGTAATACCTTGATAAATATTTTTAAAGAAGATACACAAATGGTCAGTTAACAAATGAAAAGATACTCAACAACACTAACCATTAGGGGACTACAAATCAAAGCCACAATGATATACTACTGCACACCCATAATGATGGCTACTATTAAAAAAAATTGACAAGCATTGACAAGAATGTGGAAGAAAGGGAATCTTTGTATTCATCACTGTTGGGATAATATGTTGGTATAGACATACAGTCTGTACTGGGAAAGGTAGTAAGACAATCCTTCAAAAAATTCAACATAGAATCACCTATGCTCTAGCAATTCTCCTTCTAGGTATATACCCAAATGATTTGGAAGCAGGAACTTGACTTAATATCTGCATAAGTTCATAGCAGTATTACTCAGGATTGCCAAAAGGTGGAAGCAACCATGGTGAGCTGAATTATGACCCACCCCCACCCCCAATCCTTTATATGTTGAAGTTCTAATTCTCAGAACTTCAAAATGTGACCGTATATGGAATAGGGTCTCTAAAGCGGCAGTTGAGATTCAATGAGGTCATTAGTGTGTCCTCTAATCCAATATGACTGAGTCCATATAAGAAAAGGCAATTAGCACAGTCACAGAGAAAAGATGATGTGAAGACACAGGGAGAAGATGGCTATCTACAAGTCCAGGAGTGAGGCCCTAGAAGAAATCAACCCCGTCAACACCTTGATCTCAGGCTTCTAACCTTCAGAACTATGAGAAAATAAATTTCTGTCATTTAAGCCACCCAGTCTGTGGTACTTCGTCATGGCAGCCCAAACAAACTAACTCATCATGAAATTTCTGTTGCCATATACACAAATAAGCAAAATATAGTACATACATACAATGGAATATTACTAAGCTTAAAGAGGAAAGGTAATTCCAACAGCTGCTATAATATGGATGAATCTTGAAAACACTAGTGAAAAGAAGCCAGACACAGAAGGACAAATATTGTATGATCCCACTTACATGAAGCACCTAGAGTAGCCAGACTCATAGAGACAGAAAGTAGAATGGTGGTTGCTGGAGGCTGGGTGAAGGGGGAAATGGGGAGTTGTTGTTTAATGAGTACAAAGTTTCAGTTGGGATGATGAAAAAAGTTCTGGAGTTCATGATGAATGATGGTGTTGGTTGCACAACAGTGCCTTTGTACTTAATGTCACTGAACTGTCCACTTTAAAATTTTGGATGATAAAAGTTATTAGGGAGCTTTAACACAATTAAAACTTTTAATCTGGACATCCCTGGTGGCACAGGGGTTAAAGACACAGGCTATCAAGCTATCACCAGCCACTGCAGTATGAGGTCAACCCTCCCCAAGCCCCTCCGCCCCCCTCATCACCACCCTGCAGCCAGGGAACTGACCCACATGGCGCAGCAGACCTCTCCTGTCTGGCCCAGTGCTCCCCTCAGCAGAGTATTTAAGTAGATCTACCTGCTGTGCTTCCCACTCTGTCTCTGGTGAATCCTCTCACCCCCTACACCTCTGGCCTACACCCCAGCTCTTGTATGCATAAATAAATCTTTAATATTTTAATCAGAAAATCAGAATTTCTAACAAAATAAAATGAAAATCATGTCAGTACAATAGGGAAAAAAGAAAACACTTGATAATTCAAAGAAAGAGAATCAATACTAGGAATGGTTACAAAGTTATTGGAAGGAACAAAAGTGGGAAGTCCTCAAAAGATTAGCAGCTGCAGGAAGCCACTATTAACCCTGGGACTGACTGGAACAATGAAAACGGAAATGGTGTCTCCAGAACCCAGAAATTCTGTACTTTCAAGTTGCCAGCTTGCACTTGACTTGGTGACCACCCACAGCTTCTGCCCCAATATGCCTAGAAGTGCTGTGGGAAGTGGGTGGGGTGGCTGGAAAATTCTCTTTTGTCTGTCTCTCTCTCTCCCACCCCATTCCAAAAGTCTTTCCTAAATAAAGAAGCTGAAAAGAATTCTGAGAAATGTAGTTTGTAGGCTTCCAGCATTAGTATAGAAAGGGGCATGTTGATTGATTGCAGGCTCTGCCCAATTCACTGGTCTTTAAAGAAAGTGATCAGAAAAAGAAAAAAGCAATGTAGGGTTGGGGGAGGGAATGAAATCTTGACATTCCCAGGTTTCCTCTGGACCTTTGTTACTGTCTATCAACCTTACCTCAACTTTTATAGAACTGGCCATTTCTAATGCAGGGGTCAATTAAGGAGGTTGGCTGCCCTACTGCACAGGGGTGAGCACGTGACCCAAATACGTCACTCTTTATCTCCTATGGCCTGGGCAGTGATTATTTCAGGACCAGGCATATGATCCAAACAAGCTATTCACAGCCATTTGGGAGGATTTTTCAGGGGTAAAAAGTCTCTCACTTTTGGAGACTATGAGCTTCTAACAATCTTGTTAGGCTGGCAGCACTGGAATCACCTTCCTACTAAGGAGAGAGGACCTGCTTGGGAATATAATGTCCACTTTTTAAGCACTGTATTAACTGCTACTGTGGGCCTAGGATTAATTCAAAACTCTAAGCAGTTTCTTCTGCTTCTTTTTAAAATATTATGTGCAAATTTGTCTTGTGTGAAATGCTATTGGTTCAGGTCTCCACACCTTAAACTTGTGCAATGGAATTTTTTTCTCTTTTCACCCAAAATGCAGGTTCAACTAGTTCAGCAAATTTCTTGTGCAATGCCCTAAAGTTACACTTAGGAGCTGCCCTCACGGTGCAGGTCTCTGCACTATGGCCCTATAATTATGTGCTTTGGGAACCTGTATAAATAATTGACTTGGATGAGAGCCAAGGAGCTTTCTACTGAGTTCTGATATGTACAGAAAGGTGTTTCTGTGACCTACCAATGTGTTTGCTTGCTTCATGATGACAGGTCACCAAAGCCAGCAAAAACCTCGAAACCACCATCTCTATCCCAGTCACTCAGTGAAAATCAGAATACCTGACTACAACCAAAAGCTTTGTGAGTTTCCTGTGCCTACAGTTATTCATGTTATTTAGATAAGCTGAGTTCTTTCTGTGGCAGTTAATAAAAGCCCAAATCAAACTAGGCACAAAGGGGAATTTGTTAACTTCTGCACAAATTAGATGCCAAAGATGAGAGGGCAAAAGGTAATCCCTAACCCCCCATAAAGGAAGAGGCAAAGACCTGCATTCCTAAGAGTCCTGACTGAATGTTAGGGAACTACAGGTAAATATGAGGGGCCCCAGGGAAGACATATGGTTGCCAGGAGACCAAATCTACAGGCTGCTACACCTAGCATACAGGTGTTGCAATCCAGTTTAACCATAGGCTATGTGGCACGTAGATGACCCCAATGACCGCACCTCCTAGATTTAAGGAAGTTGTCAGACATGATGGATCCCCATTCAGAAATCTCTTGCTCCATCTCTAGAAACTCTGACTTCGTTTTTCTACTTCCAGCAAACAGGCCCAGTTCTGGGTCAGAGCACACGGGGAGAGAGGTGTGCTGTCTGGGAAGTCATTCTCCAAGCAGAGTGAGCAAATGCACATACACAGATGGTGGCAGGCCGAGGATGAGCGGTCTGTCCGCCCCAACAGAAAAGTTTACCAGTGATATTGTCCAGAACCCCTTGTACTCCTGATTAGAAAAGGCAGCCTGACTTCTAGTTCATTTTTGTCACTTGTACTGCTTTTAAATGATCTCCAGACAATGCTCCCCTTAATCTCTATACCCAGGTTGATGGCTTGATCCACAATGCATGAGATGGTGGAGTCCTTCCTCTCACTTAGCATATTTTTTCAAAGACAAAAACTTAACCCCCTGGCTGGTACTTCTCCATCTCTCTCCTTTGGCAGCATCAACCAGCTAGCTGTAGGGTTTTCCACTTACACGTCCAGCTATGAGTCTGAGCTTCTGCCTCTCCCCCTGCTTCTCCCTTCTGATTTCAGGATACATTATATAGCAAGCATATAAGAGAGCCTTCAGGAATGCACGAGATGCATCCCTAATCTTTTAGGCAAGTCAGCCAGTCTCTCAAATTGTCCCAGCTTGGGGACCTCTCAGAGACATGCTATGTGTATGACATCCCATGTTGCTGACTGAATGGAACCAGATATTGACAGCAAGTTGTCATTCACACATCTTCACGGATGGCCATGGCGCTTAGAAGCTATATGTTCCCCAGTCACTCTTAGACAAGAAAGGAACCAAAGCACAGCCCCGACCCTCACGTCTCACCTTTGTTCCCAAATAGACTCCTTTTTTCCAAGGGCCCACACCTGAAGGAGCCATTTAAGAAAATCAAAGAGTTTGTCTGAGTGGCCCCAGTTTATGTCCAGCAAACCCTGAGGCCCATTTTGGGCAGTGGAAGCAGGTCTGGGGAATGGGAGCCACGCAGAATTCAATCATTCTGAAATTTATCTCCAAATCTGACCCCTGGACGTCGAAATTTCTTTTTTTTTTTTTAAAGATTTATTTATTTATGCATACAAGCACTGGGGGTACAGGCCAGAGGTGTGGAAGTGGTGAGAGAATCCACCAGACAGCAGGATGCAGAACAGTCAGACTGACAGAAACACACTGCTGAGGGGAGCAGCGGGCGAGGCAGGAGAGGTCTGCTACGCCATGGGGTCCCCTCCCTGGCCGGCGGCAGGGATCGAACTCGTGCTGCAGTGTCTGCTATTTGCTTCATAGTGCGTTGCTTAACCCACTGCGCCACCAGGGCGGGCCCAAGGATGTCAAAATTTCAATGGCATTACTTGGACTCTTCCACAACACCCCAGCTCTTAACCCCCAAGTTAAACACTGGCCAGTGCATGATATTCTTCATAATATTTACCAAATGCCCAATAGTTGTTTTGTTTATACAGACTCATCTATTCTTTCCAGTCACCCTGTGGGGCTAGATGAATTCTTCCCCACTTTAAAGATGAGGAAATTAAAAAGCTCAAAGAAACTAGAGTGACTTGGCTAAGATCCCACAGATAGTGAACTGGGGGAGCCAGACCCCAAACCCAGACCTCTGAGTTCCATGATCTCACATGCAAATCCCTGGCAGGGAGGGATCGCCCACCCTGGACAGGCCTCTTGTGCTGATAAGGAGGAGCCATTTAAGCCCCCACCTGTCCAGTAATCCAGTTTGCACCCCTAAAAAGTCATTACTTTGAGGAACAGAGTTGATTTGTTATCCATCGACTGATGTGTTTATGTACCAGATTGCCTCCTGAGATCACAGCACCAAGGTTGTGGGCGTGTTGCTGAGAAAATAGAAAGGTGCAGACATGCAGCCAAGCTCTGTGTGCAAAGGCAAGGCTCACAAGGAGGACTTTCCTGGCTAGTGAGCTCCTTGGAGCATGAGTTCCTAGAGCAGAACCAGAGCCAGCTAAAGGACTATACATTCACCTTCGGGCGTGTCCACACCCTCAAAATTGGGTCACAGGTCATGTACTGGCGTAACCTCTGTTTGCTTTTACCCACCTGGAATCATGAACCACTATGCTGAGTAGGAGGGGAAATATGAGACACCAGGGAGATTACATGTGAGGCTATCACTTACCCTGGGGTTTTTCCCTGAAGCCACTGAGCTGTTATGATCTTGGAGAGACTTCAGCTCTGTGTTTGCAGTCAAGGACTCATTCACTCAGACCACAGAGCCTGAGCATGCCAGTATGCAGGCACAGCACACCCTGGGTCTGTGTCCAGACCATCACTGTCTTCCCAGCTCTTGCTCCCTAGTGAAGGGTCAGCCCAGCCTTTCCCTAACCCCGAAACTTCCTGGTCCACAGGACCCTGGAATTGCTTAGACTAGGATCCATCGGGTCTTGGGAACAATAATTTTTATTTATGACTGAATTCTTCCGGGGAACAGCCTCTTCCTTGGCCTCATTAGATACCACAAAATAACCTGCTGCTTAGGTCATCAAACCCAAAATTGCTGTAATATTACTCTTCGCGAGAACTTCCAACAATACACAGTGTTGGAAATCCTTCCCATTTGCACCAGCAGGCTCTGAAAAAAGGATTGAGTACACTAATAAACCAACCTTGTAGCTCGACTTGTCTATTCAGGTTTATTTTTCAAATGAGGACTAATTTTATTCACATTTGGTAACAGGAAGCTGGAGCTGTCAACACAGTTACTTCTACACGTCATGAAAGCCCTAAAATAGCGCTTGTAGCCAGCCACTAGATTCCATAAAGCTGATGCCTTAATGGAACCATTCTTTCGTTATTGCAAAATAGTCTCCACGTCAACAAACATGTTGTCAACTGGCAAAGAAACCTTGGTTTGGAGTTTTAAAAAATAGCAGCATTGCTGTATTGCTGGAAGAGTTATTTCTCTTACCCATTCAGATTAATATTAGATTGGTATATTTTATGCAGAGTTTTAAAGAGTGAGAGCCTGTTTTCCTCCAGAGAAGTAAGATTAATCACACTGAATGTGAATTCAATCTGATTTGAGAGCTTCCCTGCTGTTTGCTAGCAGCATTGAGAGTTTTAGCAGTTAATTTGGAAACCCAACAAAATGAGAGCAAGTGAAATAACATACAAAACTTATATGCAGAGATTTCTGAGAGTATCTACACTTAACTGCTTTGCTCCCTCCTCCCTCCCTTTTTTTCCCTCCAGAGAGTTTTTTGAGCTTAAAGCAAGGCATTTACTTTGCAGCCAACTTCCCAAGGGTTCCAGATGTATTGAACAACTGTGAAGCAATTATTATATGACCACTGTATGTTCAGTCTTGTGTTGGGTTTTATTAGAGGCACTTTAAGAAAGGACAGTCAAGATTTACTTGTGGGGCCTCCCTGGTGGCACAGGGGTTAAGCAACAGCACTATGAAGCATCCACAGTCACTGCAGCATGAGTTCCATCCCTGGCCAGGGAGGTGACCCATGGCACCCAGACCTCTCCTGCCTCACCCGCTGCTCCCCTCAGCAGTGTATTTCAGTAAATGTGCCTGTTCTGCTCCCCACTCTGTTTCTGGTGAATCTTCTCACTCCCCACACCTCTAGCCTGTACCTCAGTTCTTGTATGCATAAATAAATAAATCTTTAAAAAATTTACTTGTGAAGATATATGTTACACACATGAAATAAATAAATAATAATGTAAGATTCAAGGTAACTAAGTATTAAACTGTGAACTGCTGACTCAGAGTGCTATTTGAGTTTAGAAAACTAGAGCTGGCAATGCTGATTTTATTATTGTGATACAATTGAAGTAGAGATAAAAATTGAGTTGGGCCTTGAAAGGAGGTGGTAGTAGTAATAATTACTAAAACTGATAGCAGGATAGACCAGGTTCTAGTGCTGCCTGTCACTACAAAAGCCAATAAGCAGAGACAGGGATTGAATCTATAAGCACTTTTATTTTTCAGAGTGCTTGGCATCAGTCTGCGAGAATGGCGAGCATAGCAACCTGAGGAACGCCTTCTGCCATGGACATTGATCTGAGAGAAGAGTGGACAAAGCACCCTGCAGAAGCCATTCTGCCAGCTCACCTGTAGCTGGTCTTTTTAAATTGAGTTAAACAGAGACAATTAGTCATAAGCGAAGCAGGCTACCTTAACAGCCCATCAGGGGTGATGTTTCTGGCATCTGGCATGTTTAGCCTCCAGAATCTGTGGTCAGCCTCCCACTCATCTTGACTCTAGTATAGCTGACAGCATCGATGTCTGACACTCTTTTAGGTGTCACTGGGGCAGGAATCTCAGTTGATTTATTTTTATTTACTTATGCATACCAGAACTGGAGTGTAGGGCAGAGGTGCAGGGGGTGAAAGGATTTACCAGAGGCAGAATGGGGGGCAGAATGGGCAAATTAACTGAAATACACTGCTGAGGGGAACAGCAAGGGGTCTGCCACACCATGTGGCTTAGCTGCCTGGCAAGGGATTGAATTCATGCCACAGTGGCTGGCAATAGCGTGATAGTGCTGAGATTTTAACCCCTGCACCACCAGGGTACAAGGGGTTAAGTCACAGCACTGTCAAACTGCCCTCAGTGGCAGCCACTGCAGCACGAGTTTGATCCCAGCCAAGGAGCTTACCCACATGGCACAGCAGACCTCTTACTGCTTCCCTCAGCAGTGTATTTCAGTCAATCCACCTGTTCTGTTCCCCACTCTGTCTCTGGTGAATCCTCTCACCGCCCCCCACACCTCCCTAGCCTATACCCCAATTCTTGTATGGCATAAATATATAAATCTTTAAAAAAGAAAATGTATCAGTGGCCATATAATGTATACATGCAGCCTATGCTATGTGTGTATGTTCAGACTTCTGTACTAGGTTTGGTGTCCTTCCCTTCCTTTAGCCCCTTATCATTTTCCTACTGCTAGTTATGATCCTATGACTCCCTCCTGACCACAAGAATCACATGAAATAATAAGTAACTGCTGTTTCAAGCTGCTAAATTGAGTATGAGATCTCAGCTAATATAGGATAGAATGGTCCTTAATCAGATAAAAAGAGACACTTCTGACAAATACAGCCCAACAGAGTGAAATGAACTGTGTGATTCTCCCTCCAGGTCCCAAGGCTCATTCTTGTATTCCAGGTTTCCCCAGTCTCTTCCTACCACCTAGAGCGTCTTACCCTAAATATCCTCCTGTCTAGCTTTCTAGTCTGGGCTCAAATACCACCTTCTGCAGAAATCTTTCTTTATCTCCACACCTCGGTCCATTGCTTTGTCTTCTGGGATCCAACAGTTTCTTTCCACTTTGTGCTTCCTTTTATCACAGGTACGATTCATGGCCTATTCACTTCTCTGTCAACTCCTCTAAACTGTGAGCAACTGAAGGGCAGATGTGGTCCCAGCATCTTGCTTAGTACTTAGCACAGATTAGTTACCCAGGGAAATTTAGAAGGACTTCTAGGAATTCAGGGCCACAGAAAGCTCCCAGGAAAGTAAAATAAGGACGAACAAAGCAAATGAAGACTGCCTTGAAGAACAAGGAAAGACTCTGGACACACGGGAAGGGACTCCCTCTCCGAGCAGCCTGGGCCCGGCACAGGAACAAAGAGCATCAGTCCACTTGTCTCAGAGAGGAAGCACTGTTGGGAATGGGGTGAGGAAGGTGACTTGGGACGCAAGACCAGACTCTGTTAGGCAGGAGATCGGGCCTGGTGAGCTTAGAGACTCCTCGATACTGAGGAGTCCGGCTGAGGCTGACCAAGTGATTATAAAGTAGAAAATAGCATTTTCTCCACTGGAGATGCCAGGCAGGACCTAGAGTCCAGTAATAGCTTGGACGGGACACGGAATCCATCCAGGCCTGGAGGTTATGCCAACCCTGTAGACCTTGGTCTAGATCTAAGTTGTCTTTATTTAAGATTCACGCAGAGCTGACATGAGGAAAAGGAGCCTGGGCCAGGTGTGAGATCAGCAGGGTCAGCCAGTCTAATGTGGGGCGACTTCTGTTAATCAGAAACTGAATTTCTACTTTAGGCGTAAGGCGGTGGGGGAGGGGAGCAGTGCACAGGCCATCTTCTCCACTTGTTTCCTTTTTAAGATTTAATCTGGGAAAATGGTGCAAACTCACAGGAAAAAGATTTTACATTTTGATCAAGAAACAAGGGTAGAGAAGGAGGCTTTCCTGTGAATAAAATCCTCCTGATTCCCAGTGTCCCCTGTCCAACCTTGATCTTCACAAATACCAGAACCCAAGGGCATGAGGTCATTATCACCTGTGGCAGCAGCACACAGTGCACTAGTTGGTAGTCTGAGACCAAAGTTGAATGGTGAGTGTATGGTTGCATCTCTCTGTCCCAGGTGGGGTGCTGCCCAAATGAGACACGCCCTCTTTTTAAAAAATATATATTTATTACATCAACCTTCATATTTGTACAATGTATGTTTTTCCCGTGAAATTCCCACCACCAATTCACCCATGCCCCACCCCCATAGTCCCTGGTGCTCTTCCACCCCTGTCCTGATCCTTCTCCCTCCTCCTCCCCTACAGAATGTCTCTGATCTATAGTTGCCCGATGATTTCTACTTTATTATAGAGGAAACAAAGATGGGATCATGGACATGCGCTCTTGATAGAAACCACCAGACCTGCAATCAAGCCTTCCAGGATTAACCCAGGTCAATTCCTATCACCTCGCAGAGTCATCAAGACATATGTACCCCTTACCAGGTTCAGTTTTGAGGGCTCTGTTTCACTTAGAATACTTTAAGAACCAGAGAAACCAAGTTATAAATATTTTCCCATTTCTCACTCATTTTCTTACTTTGCACATGGTATTACATTGCTCTGTAAGAATGTTCATTCCTGTTACCAGATTTTTCAATCTTTTATGCCAGTTAGCTTTTGTGTCAAGTTTAAGTTTTCCTCACCCCCAAATTATATCCCCTTTGAAGTCTCCCCTGTTCTAACCATTTTATGATTTCATTTTTTCCATCAATCTTATTGAGGTGTAATTTACATATAATAAAAGGAGCCCATTTCAAGTATACCTTTCAATGAGTTTCATAAATATATAAATAATCAGCAGTATAATTAAGTAAATCCATCACTGCTTTGATTGAATCCCACCAATTGAGTCATTTCCAACGATTCTCCATGCCCTTGATCATCAATCCAACTTCGACCTCCTGCCCCCACCCCATTTTTATTTTTTAGGTAGAGCACAATTCACTTCTCATTTCTCCTATTGCATATTTTCCAATTTTTCATTACAAGGAAGTTGTTTGGCTTAAATTTTTGTTTGGTTTGGTTTCAGATGAGTTGCCTTTTCCAGAATGTTAACTAGATGGAGTCAGATGATACACAGTCTCTTCAGAATGGCTTCTTTCATGTAACGATGTTAGGGGGAAAGGTAGTCCTGAATGGATTACACAAATAAGTTCATAGACTCCAACCCCCACTCCAGACCACCAGTGTTCCAGAACCACAAATGCAATAAGATGATTACTAAAGAGTAGATCACTGAGACCTCAGGGTATAGCTAAGCAGTCAGGCTGGGTATAAACCCAGAAACGTAAGCCTTGAGAGCTCTCTTCGTTCGGAGCCATCTCCCTTAGTTCAGAGCTAGCTCTCAACGTGCCGTTGGGTTCCAACTCAAAAAATCTAGTAAGATATTTACAAATTTGTATCCCTCTCTTGTCCTTGTGTTATTACTACTTTATTTCCCCTTCTTTTATAAAATAAAACCCTTTATTAACCTTTGTTGCGTGTGCTTACCGTTAGTGCTTATTATAAGTGCCTTTCAAGCACGCAGGTGAAGACCCAGTCAGGTAAACCCATTTTATGTTAAGATTGCCCTGTAGGTTAAGCAACGCACTACGAAGCAAACCGCAGCCACTGCAGCACAAGTTCGATTCCTGCCGCCGGCCAGGGAGGGGACCCACATGGCGCAGCAGACCTCTCCTGCTGTGCCCGCTGCTCCCCTCAGCAGTGTACTTCCGTTGATCTGCCTGTTCTGCTCCCCACTCTGTCTCTGGTGAATCCTCTCACCTCCCGCTACTCTGGCCTGTGTCCCAGCTCTTGTATGCATAAATAAATAAATCTTAAAAAAAAAATTAAGGGGCCTCCCTGGTGGCGTGTCGGGTTAAGCAACGCACTATGAAGCAAACCGCAGCCACTACAGCACGAGTTCGATCCCTGCCACCGGCCAGGGAGGGGACCCACATGGCGTAGCAGACCTCTCTTGCCTCGCCTGCTGCTCCCCTCAGCAGTGTGTTTCTGTCAATCTGCCTGTTCTGCTCCCTGCTCTCTGTGGTGAATCCTCTCACCCCCCACACCTCTGGCCTGTACACCAGCGCTTGTATGCATAAATAAATAAATCTTAAAAAAAAAAAAAGATTGCTCTGTAACAGTAACATGCATTGAAGATTCCTCCATCTCCTCTTATGGTATGAGGGTTCACTTCTTTTGAGTGTGGAGTTATATACCGTTGTATGACGGTGCCGCCTTTTATCTTTTCACCTACTAAAGGGCATGATTTGGGAATTATGAATAAAGTGACCACACACGTAAGTTTTCTACTCTTCTGGGTAAATTCCAAGAAGCATAACTGCTAAATCACATGGTA
Source organism: Galemys pyrenaicus (assembly GCA_019455555.1). NCBI lineage: Eukaryota > Metazoa > Chordata > Mammalia > Eulipotyphla > Talpidae > Galemys > Galemys pyrenaicus. The sequence goes on along the minus strand of JAGFMF010011830.1, from coordinate 21,305,619 downwards.
AGAGTGTATTTATTTAGTTGTATAAGAAAACACCGAACTGTCTTCCTAAATTGCTAACTTACCTCAGCTCTGGGAGGAAGGTCACAAATATCTCTATGGTGGGCCTCCCCTGGTGGCGCAGTGGGTTAAGCAACGCACTACGAAGCAAATCGCAGCCACTGCAGCACAAGTTCGATCCCTGCCGCCGGCCAGCGGGGGGACCCACATGGCGTGGCAGACCTCTCCTGCTGTGCCCGCTGCTCCCCTCAGCAGTGTACTTCCGTTGATCTGCCTGTTCTGCTCCCCGCTCTCTGTGGTGAATCCTCTCACCACCCCCCGACACCTCTGGCCTGTACCCCAGTGCTTGTATGCATAAATAAATAAATCTTTAAAAAAAAAAATATCTCTATGGCAAAGCAGAGGGACAGAGGGGACAGTTTCCAAGCTTTTCTGAATCAAATTTTCAAAATGAACCACTGGGCCTCCTCGGTGGCGCAGCAGCAGGTTGAGCACCACACTGTGAAACATCTGAGGCACAGCAGCGCCAGTTCGCTCAAGCCAAGGCCATGAAGGGGACCCACGTGGCACAGCAGACCACTCCTGCCTCACCCACTGCTCCCCTCAGCAGTGTACTTCAGTAGCTCTGCCTGTTCTGCTCCCCACTCTGTCTCTGGTGAATCCTCTCACCTCCCATGACTCTGGCCTGCACCCCAGCTCTTGTATGCGTAAATAAATAAATCTTTTTTTAAAAAATGAACCATTGTTATCCAAGTGAAGAAAGAAGAGAAGTTTCAAAAGCAAAAACAGGAAAGAGGAGAGACAGGGTATTTCTCAGTTGCACCAGCGGAGAGTAGACAAATTATACCCTCCCTGCGGTCCTTCTTTATACATAAAATCAAAAAGCCCCAATGCTTGCATTTTAGACATTCTCTGTCCAGATCACAGGGCAGTAAGCTGTTTGTGTAAAAGACTGTAATAGCTGGGAGTGGTCGAAGACTATACTTGGCTGCATTCCAAAAAAGCTTGACTTACAAGGGAGGGGGCAGGGAGGCCGGGAGGGTGGAGGGGAAGGGGAAAAAGTTACTGTACCATTTTGCATTCTGACTAGAAGTGAAGGAGAGTTCCTGTTGCTTCACATCTACACCAATATTTGGTGTTGTCAGAGTTCTGAATGTTGGTCATTCTAATAGGAATGTAGTAGTGTTAGAAAAGGCACGAGTTCAGAAACGACCAAGACTCAGACTCAATGCAAAAGCAAGGCTGGATTTATTGCTAGCTCGAGCTAGGGTCCGAACCCCTGGAGTGGAACCGTCACAGCAGCCTCGCCCAGGCAGGATTGGGACCCCGGGGGGTTAGTAAAGCCACTTTTTATGATCATACATGGCCGGGTACTGGTGCCTGAGTCACATGAGGCAGCTCGGCCTGTTAGGGAGAAAGGTAGTCCTGAATGGATTACACAGATGGGTGTGTAAACTCCAACCCCCACTCCAGACCATCAGTGTTCCAAAACCACAAATCCAATAAAATGATTATCAAAGAGTAAATCACTAGAACCTAAGGGTGGAGTTAAGTAGCTAGGCTGGCTATAAAACCAGAGGTGAGCCTTGGGCTCGCTCTCTTCCTCTGGAGCCATCTCTCTTCCTTTAAAGCCATCTCACTTAACTGGAAGCCAGCTCTCAGCACGCCTTTGCTTAAAAAATCTAGTAGGATATTTACGGGTTTGTATCCCCCTCTTTCCCTTGGTATTATTACTATTTTATTCCCCTTCTTTCGTAAAATAAAACCTGTTAATAACTTTTGTCACGTGTACCTAAAACTAAAACTTATAAAAATCTTCTAAGTGTGCGGGTGGAAGACCCAGTAAAGGGGAACCCATTTATATTAAAGTTGCCCTGTAACAGGCCCGTCATTACTAAATAAGGACTGGAGTTTCATTTTTTTCTGGACCACGCTGGTGGGCCTGGACCCTGAGACAACCAACTCTTGGGCTCGGCCAGACATTCCATGGGACTTAACAGTAGGATCTTGTGATTTTAAGTTGCATTTCCCTGATGACATCTGATGCTGAACATCATTTCATATGCCTCCTTGCCACCTTCCTTGCCATTCTTTGATGACGTACCTATTCAGATTTTTTGCCATTTGTATTTGGATTGCTCATTTTCTTAATTTTGTGTTTTAGAAGTTCTTTTTTTTTTTTTAAAGATTTATTTATTTATGCATACAAGAGCTGGGATACAGGCCAGAGTCACGACGGGAGGTGAGAGGATTCACCAGACAGAGTGGGGAACAGAACAGGCAGACTGACCGAAAAACACTGCTGAGGGGAGCAGCGGGAGAGGTGGGAGAGGCAAGAGAGTTCTGCTATGCCATGTGGGTCCCCTCCCTGGCCGGCAGCAGGGATCGAACTCGTGCTGCAGTGGTTGCGGTTTGCTTAACCCGCTGTGCCATCAGGGAGGCCCGTGTTTTGGAAGTTCTTTATAAGAAATGTATCCTAAATTATTTTCTCCTTGTAGCTTGTCTTCTCATTCTTTTCACTTCTCTTCACTTATTGCGTGAAAATCTTTGATCCATCTGGTGGAATTTATTTTGATCTAGGAAGTATGATTGGAAATCCACATTTTTGTTTAATTTTTGCAGATGGGAAAATCCAGTAATCCCAACATGATCTATTGAATAATACATCATTTTCCCATTAATTTGAAAGGCCACTTTTATATTAATTCTCATATGAATTTAGATCTACAGAACATACTGCTTGTAAAACCTGTATCAAGTGGTTACTTAAAACAAGAGTTACCTAGACCCTACCTACAAATAGGAAGTTTCTCAAGGACAAATTGGAGGGAGGGTCCTTGAAAACAGAGACCTTTAGCCTGAGAGCTCTTTGAACTTGTTAACTCTCTTAAATTGGCCATTCCCTAAGGACAAAAGTACTGTCTCTTCCTCTATCAGCAAACCTGATCACAACAAGATGTTCCTCTGGCCATCAGGGGGAAGGTCCCTTTGGCTTTTGTTAAGGCAAGAAAGCCCTGGGGAAGAGGCTGTACCATCTGGATAATCTTGCTTGCCCATCCCACACTCTGACCACTCCCTCCTCCTTGTTGACTATTTCTTAAAACCTTCCTGGCTCTGGCCCTTCCTGAAGAGAAGTGGCAATGTGTGTTGTGGGCCAAGTGAAAATAAAGACCACCTCTGTTTCGTGTCCACTGCTGACATTCCTCTCCTAACAGAAAACCACTTGGGGTGGAGTGTGGCCTCCCCTCACCTTAGGCTGGCAGCTCAGTTCAGGCCACTTCCTGGCTCAGTGGGCCCCTGCTAGAAGCAGAGGTCTTAGGTTTGACCTCTCCACCTCCCACACCCACCTCCTCACTGCTTCTGCTTGCCAGCACTGCCACCAGTGCCCCACCCTGAACTTCTCGCTCCCCTTCTTTCCTTTTGACTGTTTTGTTTGCCTCTTCATATAACTTCATTCAGAGTTGAGCAGAGACCTTTGGGAAGAGTGATTTTCTCTGGTAAGACAGAATAGAGGTAGAACTTAGCTGAGAAAATTGAATTGGGGGAGTTCCAGTACTTTCCAGATTGCTATAAGTCAAAATTACTCACTGATTAATATTGCATAGAGAACAAATTAATAAAACATGCAATTAAATGCTGCCTCTTAGCAACTCTGTCTTATTAAAGAATCATAGGCTTGGGCCTCCACTGTGGGGTGGGGTTCGCACTGAGGCAGGCTCAGCTGCTCAGGGCAGAGTCTCAGCTAGCAGTCCTCCTGACAGTGCCTTTGGAGGGCAGCGGGCAGGGTCCTAAGGGTGTCGTAGGGGCTGGAGGGTTGGCACATTCTGATGCTCACCACAGAGAGGTTCCACTAGACTCGTGTTCCTCGTCTCTCACAGGATTGTCCTGAGGATGAAATGAAACTATTAGCCATCCCAGAATGAACACAGACCAGGTTCAAGTAAAGCACAAGCATTTATTTGAGAGTTTTATTAGGTCTGCCCTAGCTTAGAGAACACAGACCCAAGAACTGCTTGAAGGACTTTATGCAAATCAGGCTTTCAGTCAGTGCAGTTCTGATTGGTAGAACATTTGTGCAGCAAAGACTGGTCAGGCTTCAACCCTCCGTGGCCTGTGGCAACCAGCTTTATATCAGTTCCTTCCTGGAGGTGAATGTATTTGAACATGCTAAGGTATGCTTGCTGGTGCCTGGAGCCCTATCCTTAACTTCCATGGAGTGACTCCAAATGTTTTTTCTTCTTTGTCACTTGTTAAAACAAGTAATCAAATCCTACAGGACTCCTTAGAATGACCTTGCTTTATTCACAGAAAGTGTTCATAAATTAGCACCTTCTAGTTGATGTGATGAATCTTGATTGAAAATTCCACTTCTGTGACAGTACCCTGTACTTTCGCCTTGTCCCATCCACTTATTCCTACCCTTCCCCCGGCCCTCTCACTAGACCTCTGACCTCCACACTGTCCAGGTTATCACCTGCACAATCACCTAGTGCATCCTGTTTCCTTCCATTCAGTTTCATTACCAGAATGATGTTCTGACTTTTTTTTTTTTTTTGCATAGAGGAACTGGGGTGTAAGCGAGTGGAGATGGAGGGGGTGAGATGATTCACCAGAGACACAGTGGGGAGCAGAACAGGCGGACTGACAAACACAGAGGGCAAGACAGGAGAGGTCTGCTGTGCTGTTTGGGGGGGTCACTTCCGGCCAGGATCGCACTCAGGTGGTAATGGAACTCAGGTCATACTGGTGATAACACTGAAATGTAACTCCTAGCCCACAAGAAAGCCCCAGAATGAATGATCTTTTGAAACTGAAAACTGGGTCCTTGAACTACCATGCTTTAAACCCTCCTGTGTTTTTCCATTTCTCTTCGAACAAAATCCTTCAATGACTTACAAGTGCCCAACCACCTCTTTATTTAATCTCCAACCAGTTCTTCTCTCCTACTCATTCTGCTCATGTCTCACCACCTTCCTTTTTCCTTAAGTACTCTCCAGCCTTTGCACTTACTATTTCTGGAAATGTACTACCTTCTCCTAATAGTGTCTTCCCAAATTTATATGTTGAAATCTTAATGTCCAGTACCTAAGAAACTGACTGTATTTGGAGACTGGGCTTTTAAAGTGGAAATTAAGGTACAAAGGAGGCATTGGGGTAGATCCTAATTCAATAAAAATAGAGTCTTCATAAAAGGACATTATGACACGATAACACACAGCCTGAGGAACAACCACAAGAGAAGAGAGCCATTTGCCATTGAAGGGGAGGAGCCTCAGAAGAAAGCAAACCTACCATTACCTTGATCTTAAACTTCTAACTTCCAGAACTGTGAGAACATTAATTTATCTGGTTTAAGCAACCCATTCTATGGTATTTTTGTGACAACAGCCTTAGCAAACTGACACAACTCCCCACCTTCACATGACTGATTCCCTTCTGATCATTCTCAGCTCTCAATATATATAGCATGTGCCCCAAGAGTGTGTCCATATCCACTCAATCTAAACTATTTCCTCCCATCAGTTTTTGGGTTTTTTTCCTCAGTAAAGTCTTTCACAGTATGGAATTATTTTCTTTGTTGTCCAGCATATTGCCAGTTGTACACCAGAATATAAACTCAGAGGCAACTCGTCTGTCTTGCTGCTCCACTAGGACAGCACCTAACACAGGGCAGGCCCATGGAAAATATTTATTTAATGCCATGTAGCCAAAAAGCTTCAATGACAAATATGAAATGGTACCCAATCTGGGGTGCTCTATGTGCCAGGAATCCTGGCACCTGGGGAGTACACAGGCCTGAAAAGAGAGGACAGGACATGGTTGGAGGGGCCAGCACAGAACTGTGGAAGCACAAAGGATGGGATGGAAATGTTTTGAGATGTCTCAGCTCAAAAGAATGAAGCAACTGTATGAGCATGGGCAACACCTGCAATTCAGTTGGCCTAGAGGTACCTGTGTTTGTAGAAAGGGGGGGACAGTGGAGGGAGAGCCAGACAGCAACTTGACCATGAAAGCAATGGAGCTTGACTTTCTTCTTTCTCCCCACTTGAGTGCTCTCTCTCTTTCTCTCCTCCTTATAATAGCAAAAAAGAAATTACTCCAACCTTATAGGTTTTGGTGAGGATATAATGAGAAAGCATATACGAAAGCATCCACCAAATGTCATCTCCTTGATACAAATTTGTTAAATAAAAATTAAAGCTGGTTTTTTTTTTTTGTACTGGAAATGTTCAACTGTAGTTTTATTAAGGAAGGCAGGCATGCAACAGATTTTGTGCATGAAGTAAGACTTCCTTTCAGTGTGAGCTTAAAGCAAGCTCAAATCATGCATGAAAAGTATAAATCAACACTGATACTTTAAATTTTCAGTATAGCTTGAAAAAAGTACTTTTTGATGGAATTTCATCTTTAACATTTTATCTTACACTTGCTTCTTGTCTTTTTGTGGGTTCAAGAGCCCATTGACTTGTGAAGAGTTTGCTGACTTGTTCTTTTGTGAAATTTCTTGCACATCTGAATATTGCAGAAGAAACAATAAAACTACAACATGAGGAAAACCAAAAAAAAATTAAAACTGCATAGCTGTAATAAATGTTTCATTTCTTATTTGAATGATCCATAATAACTTCTTCAATCATCTACCTATTACCTACACATATATAGCAACTACACACTCTACTATTTGCACAGCCTACCTTTGCCCATATGAGTAGAATCATGGGCACAATTAATTTATAAGAACCAAATGCGGGGCCTCCCTGGTGGCACAAGGGGTTAAGTTTCAGCACTATGAAGCTATCCACAGCCACTACAGCATGAGTTCAATCTCCAGCCATGGAAGTGACCCACATGGTGCAGCAGACCTCTCCTGTCTCACAGTGTATTTCAGTCGATATGCCCATTCCGCTCCCCACTCTGTCTCTGGTGAATCTTCTCACCCATGCACCTCTGGCCTGTACCCCAGTTGTTGTACACATAAATAAATAATCTAAAAAAAACACAAATGATAGGAGCAGTGGATGTACTCAAGCCTGGAAAATCCTATTGTTCAGTTAAAAAATCTATAAATGTCAATTAGGCGAAGTAGGTTGATAGTGTTCTTTAAAGCTGATATAACCCTGCTGATTGTTTACTTGTTCTATTAATTATTTAGATAAGGATATTAAAATATTTGACTATAATTGTGGATTTGTTTATCTCTCCTTTGGACTTCTATCAGTTTTTGTTAATTTTATTTTATTATGTAAATAAATATTTGGAATTATTAAATCTTATTAATGATGAACTCTATTATTATGAATGGGCCTCTTTGTCCCTAATCCCTTTTGTGCAAAAATCTATCAAAACTTTAGTAATATAGCATTCCAGTTTTATTGACTAGTGCTAGCTTGATGTATCTTTCAACTTCTAACATATTTATTCTTTTTTTTTTAAAGATTTATTTATTTATGCATACAAGCACTGGGGTACAGGCCAGAGGTGTGGGAGGTGGGGTGAGAGGATTCACCACAGAGAGCGGGGAGCAGAACAGGCAGATCAACTGAAGGACACTGCTGAGGGGAGCAGAGGGCGAGGCAGGAGAGGTCTGCCCCACCATGTGGGTTCCCCTCCTGGCCAGCAACAGGGATCGAACTTGTGCTACAGTGGCTGCGGTTTGCTTCATAGTGTGTTGCTTAACCCACTGCGCCACCAGGGAGGCCCAACATATTTATTCTTATTATTTTAATTATAGGGAGCAGATAATTGGGTCTTGCTTTTTGTTCAATTTCACAATCTTCTTTTAATTGGGGTAATTTATATTTGATATGACTATTAATGTGGTTATGTTTAAGTCTATCATCTTGATTATTTGTCTTTCCTGTGCTCACCTATGCTTTGAAGCCTCTTCTGGTCTTGTGTTGATTATGTACATTTTACATTTTATTTTACCTCTCCTTTCTAGCTATAATTTTAATATATTAGCAGGTAGTTTACATTTATCATCTATATCATCATATTATTACAATTTATTTTGAAACTATACTTCAAAACGAATATAAACATATTTTTATAAATACACTTTATATGAAACTTAGGTCATACTTTGCTCTCTTGTTGTACATGTGGTTATCATTAATTGAATGTCAGGCATTGTGATTTGACTCTGTCAAGTGCTACATATTTTTGTATTTCTTTTTTTTTTTTTTTTGTAAAATTTACTTATTATGCATACAAGCACTGGGGTACAGGCCAGAGGTGTGGGGGGTGAGAGGATTCACCACAGAGAGCGGGGAGCAGAACAGGCAGATCAAGGGAAGTACACTGCTGAGGGGAGCAGCGGGCGAGGCAGGAGAGGTCTGCTGCGCCTTGTGGGTCCCCTCCCTGGCCAGCAGCAGGGATCGAACTCGTGTTGCAGTGGCTGTGATTTGCTTTACAGTGCGTCACCCACTGCGCCACCAGGGAGGCCCTATTTTTGTATTTCTATAAACATTTTGAGCTTTGTTTTGGGTGTATTTAATGGCACACAGTTTACTCCTTCTGTTACAGGGCAACCCCCGTGTGAAATGGGTTGCCTAACTGTGGGTCCTCACCCGCATGCTTAAAAAGAACTTAGAATGAGACTCGACTGCAGGTACGCACAAAAAGGTCAATAAAGGGTTTATTTACCAAAAAAGCGGGGCGGTTGGTAAATAAAGAAAAGAATAACTCAGGGAGAAAAAGACGCAGAGATAAGTTGGTGGATGTGCCCTACCAGTTCCGCTGAGCTGGAAGCAATAGCATCCTGGAAGCTGATAAAAAACCAAGGGTTCCCACATTTGCTTATACGCAGAACTCAGCTGCTGAACTCCACCCTCAGTTCCCAGCAATCTTCCTTTTGCAGTGATGACATGATGGGATTTGTAATCTGCCAAAGGCCAGCTCCGGCTGAAGCCAGGCTCCCACAGGAAGAGACGGCGTCATTTGAGGAGTCGCTAACCGCTCGATCAGAGTGTAGCAAACGTCCTCCTGAGGGTCTCAGCAGCCTTTATTTATATGTTACAAGCAAGCAGAGGGATTACATCATCATGTGCATAGAGCAGAAAGATAACAATCATTACAACTCGGGGTCTTTATGACCTCCAGTCAAGATTCAGGGCATCATACTGTTTCAAGTAAGGCCTGCGTGGTAGATGACATATTTTTATCAGCATACTAGTTTTTTAATGTTAACATTGTTTTTATAAGCATAGCATGTTTTTATTAAGCACACTAGTTTTTTTAATATTAAGGCAGCCATGGCAACTTTGTGCAGTCACAACTAACCATCTTGTTTTCACTCAGAGTATAAGACAGACTACTAGCCACAAGGTCTAGAGTCAAAATAATGTCAATATTTTTTGTTATTAGGGAGACTTTTTATATATGATTATAGTTTAAGTAAAACAGAGGCAGAGAAGAGGGGAGGAGGGTTTGTAGGGGGTACGTGACTTATTTATCACCTGGGAGATACAGAGCCTTCCACAGTGGGCCAAGTTACAGAGGTCTTTCTTCAGTTCCCAAGGGCAGTTTCCCATAGTGAATGCTTAGGTCTGGGAAATTATCTAATAACTAACTTTTGAATTTGTAAAACAACCACATTCCAGTTGCATTTGATCCTGCCTGGTTTTGCAGTATTGGCTTTTCGAATTTGTGTTACGGTATTTGCCAATCAGTAGTTCATCATCAAAATGCAAAGCATCCAATTATTTGTTTAACAAAACAGTCAATTTTATAACACCCCTGTGAATGTTTTTTCAGAAAGCATCTATCATGAAATCACAGAATTACAATTTAGCCAAGAGAAAAGGGGCTGGCAGGCCCAGCCTTTGGAGCATCCCGATCTTTCAGGAGTGTCCCTCATACCCGGACTTTTGTCAGGCGGCACAAGCAGCTGATCTGCACCAGTAATCCTTGGTGTCCTGGATCTCCTTGGTCTGGGGTGGGGCGGATCCTGTTGTGGAGCTTGTTCAGGACATTCTGTCCCCCCAACACTTTAACATCTCACTCATAAGATGAATTTGACTGCACTAGAACAGTGTTCAGTCAGCTAATTCTTCCCCATTAGTGAAGCAAGACACTTTTTTCTTTTCCAACTTAGTCCTTTTTTTAAAATAATTTTTAAAAAATATTTATTTATGCATATAAGAGCTGGGGTACAGGCCACAAAGGATTCACGAGAGACAGAGTGGGGAGCAGAACAGGCAGATCGGCTGAAATACACTGCTGAGGGGAATAGCGGGAGACGGAGAGGTCTGCTGCACCATGTGGGTCCCCTCCCTGACCAGGGATCAAAATCACACTGCTGTGCTATGGATGCTTCACAGGTGGCACTCAACCCGCTGCGCCACCAAGGAGGCCCCAAATTTAGTCCTTTTTAAAAATTAATTAATTAATTAATTTAAATATATTTTACATCATTGTTCCTTTCTGTTCAATGTACGCTTTCTCCTCTCAGGTGTAGTCCCCACAAAGTTCCCAACACCAATTTACCCATCACCATCACCATAGTCCCTTGCGTTCTTCCCTCCCGTTTTGATCCTTACCTCCGCCCCTTGCAGAATGTCTCTGATTTATAGCTGCTTGTTAATTTTATTTATTATTGTTATTTCCTTATCCCTTATTTGGTTTCCCTATATTCTCCTATAAATAAAACCATCCCGGGCCTCCCTGGTGGCGCAGTGGGTTAAGCAACACACTATGGAGCAGACCGCAACCACTGCAGCACGAGTTCGATCCCTGCTGCCAGCCAGGGGGGACCCACATGGTGCGGCAGACCTCTCCTGCTGTGCCCGCTGCTCCCCTCAGCAGTGTACTTCCGTTGATCTGCCTGTTCTGCTCCCCGCTCTCTGTGGTGAATCTTCTCACCCCCCCCCACACCTCTGGCCTGTACCCCAGTGCTTGTATGCATAAATAAATAAAATCTTTAAAAAATAAAAAAATAAAACCATCCCATATTTTCTTTTTCTTTCTGGCTTATTTCACTTAGCATAATGATATCTAGCTCCATCCATGTTGCTGTAAATGGCATAGTTTGTCTTTTTTGATTGCTGAGTAGTGTTCCATTGTGCATATATACCACATCTTCTTGATCCAGTCATCTGTTTTTGGGCATTTGGGTGGTTTCCATACTTACCTATTGTAAATAATACTGCAATAAACATAAGGGTGCAGGTATCTTTTTGAATTAATGTTTTTGTGTTCTTTGGGAAGATTCCTAGGAGTGGAATCGCTGGTCCATATGGAAGTTCCATTATGAGCAGTTTGAGGAACCTCCACACAGCTTTCCATAGAGGTTGGCCCAGTTTGCACTCCCACCAGCAGTGTAGGAGAGTTCCATTTTCTCTGATCCCTATCAAAATTTGTTGTTGATAGTTTTTTTAATATGTGCCATTCTCACTGGTGTTAAGTGTTAGGAGAGTGAATGCTCACGGGTTCAAGTATGTAAGCCAGGTGAAGAATAACAGCCGCACACCAAACGTGAGAACAAGCAAGTGTGGATTTATTGAAGCAAGAGTCTCAATACTCTAGCCCTGTCTATGACTATATACTGTCAGATTTCCTGTTGTGCAATGTGCCAGATTACTGATTAGGCACTAGGTGTTTGGGAAGTTTCGTGGTGGTTGTTTTTCTGTTCCCTAATTATCCTGTGACCGTATCTTACTCTAGGTGGTAGTCAGCTCAGCAACATTTCGGTAAAACACTTTTATTTTCCTGGGAGCTGTTTTGTTTTTTCTGTTCCTATATTGTTTAAAATCACTGTCCCGTGACTCAGCCTTTCTTGTTCCCCAAGTTCTCCTGGTCTCAATTCCTCTCATAAGATGATATTTCATTGTGGTTTTGATTTGCATTTCCCTGATTACAAGTGATATTGAATATTTTTTCATATACCTCTTGGCCATTTGTGTTTCTTCTTTGGAGAAGTGTCTTTTTAGTGCTTCTGCCCATTTTTTTGACTGGACTGTTTACTTTGTTTTTGTTGAGTCATGTGAGATCTTTGTAAATCTTTGTGATCAGTCCCTTGACAGTTTTATGGAAATATTATGCAAATATTTTCTTCCAACCAGTGGGGTGTCTCTTTGTTTTGGTTAATGTCTCTTTTGTGAAGTAAGACACTTTTGAGTACTTTATCCAATATGCCATGATTTGTAAGATTTTTCCATTCTTGTTGATGGAAATAGGCAGGATTCCCAGTCTTATGTGAACAAATACTGGTCTCTTTAATCCTGTGATATTTATTTCTCCTCCTTTAGTTAGTTTTCTCATGTGCGTGCACTGATTATTACTCAGCTGAAAACTTAGAGAAGACTCTCCCAGATATCTGAATTCTTTTTTTTTTTTAAAGATTTATTTATTTATGCATACAAGCACTGGGGTACAGGCCAGAGGTGTGGGGGGGGTGAGAGGATTCACCACAGAGAGCGGGGAGCAGAACAGGCAGATCAACAGAAGTACACTGCTGAGGGGAGCAGCGGGCACAGCAGGAGAGGTCTGCTGCGCCATGTGGGTCCCCCCGCTGGCCGGCAGCAGGGATCGAACTCGTGCTGCAGTGGCTGAGGCCTGCCCCACAGTGTGTCCCTTAACCCACTGCGCCACCGGGGAGGCCCGATATCTGAATTCTTAGCACCATATTCCACAAACTCTAAGTGCCTACTTCTCCCTAGACTCTCAGCTGTGTGTGTTCTCAACTCCGACCCTCCCAGGCTCTGCCTGGTTTCCATCTTTCTGCTCTATATCCTGGAAACTATCTGTAGGCAATCAACTAGAGCAATTGTATTGCTTACTTTATTGGTTTCCCATCTTACAAGAATCAATGTCTTTCATTGCCTGATGTCAAGTATCTGAAAACATTTAACGTGGCATTAAATGATATTTCTGATCCCCCTTATTCCATCTTGTTTGGAAGTGAGAGTTTTGCAAAGCCAAATTGATGGGAAAGCTTTGAAAACAAACTTAAGTATGTCATAATCAATGAAAAGAAATTGAACTTTAAGTATTTCTTAATCAATGAAAAACAAACTGCTTAATTGTATCCTACAAATTGGATGGCGATAGCTTCACTGGTGTCTTGGAAGCAGACTTTGATGATTGAGGAACAGACAAAATGCAAAAAGTACAAAAGGCTCTTTAGTATCTCCTACTTTGGGAAGACAAAAGACTTTTCCTCTGATTTTGTGGCATGGAAGTTCCCCTTCCAGCCTTGATCTTTGACCCTAACCTCAAGTACAATGAAACTTCAGTCTGTTGTTCATTTCCCTTCTGTTCATTCAACTGTGAAGCTGCCTTAGAGGGCATGGCCTGGAGTTAAGACTGGATAAAGTGAAAAGCTGCTAAACTGGTCTCCCCATCCCACACTCAAGGAAATTGGCTACTTGTGATATGAAGCTGTTAATCACTCTTTCCAACTGTTTATCAAGTGCTGCTTCTCAGATCATTGCTGCCAAACTAGAAGTCTGCTCATTTAGTCTGGACCGTAGACTCTGGGTACTGAGGCAGTGCTAATTTCTTACCAGGTACTAGAGGGACAGAAAGCATCGTCTACATATCTCAACTTTGGGGACTGAAAGACCCAAACTAGCACATCCCAAACATTAAAGAATATGCCAAGGATAAATCCTAGATTTTCATTTCCAGACTGTCAAGACCACCCTGGGTATCCAGAGAATGAGTGAAGAAACCCCAGTATCATTGATGGACGATAAGAATAGAAAGGTTGGAAAGGAGGCACCAGAACCTGGCTCCCACAATGCCAGAAGCTGGAGGTGGGGGTAGAAGTGATTAAAATAGCCGTTAAACCAGCTATAGGAACTATAGCTTTCTGTTAAAGATCTTGAGCACTAGTGTTTTTTCTTGATACAAAGGATGATTTGAACTGAGCAGGTTTGGAGGTTCTGAGGTGCTCCTCACCCTGCTCTTTAACAAATGTAGTCCATTATACATGTATACCACATTTTGTTTATCTATTCGACAATGGACGCTTAGTTTATTTCTACCTTTTGGGGAATAGTGCTGCTATAAATAGCAGCAAAGATTCTTGAGTCTTTGCTTTCAAGTCTGGGTGTATACCTAGAAATGGAATTGCTGGACCATATAGTAAAGCTACATTTAATTTTTTTTAAGAACTGCCATACAGTTTTTCATAGTAATGTCATCACTTAACTTTCCCACCACCAACACACAGAGCTCCAATTTCCCCACAAACAGGCTGACACTGTTTTGGTAATTTCTGTTTAGGGAGTTTTATCTTGTGTCTGTGTGTATACATGTGTCTATATATATATATATATAAAAGTTTATTTATTTATGCAAGAACTGGGGTACAGGCCAGAGTGTGGGGAGGGGGAGAGGATCCACCAGAGAAAGAGTGGGGAGCAAAACAGGCAGATCCACTGAAATACACTACTGAGGGGAGCAGCAGGCAAGGCAGGAGAGGCCTGCTGCACCATGTGGGTCACCTCCCCGGCCAGGGGCAGGGATCGAATTCGTGCTGCAGTGGCTGCAGTTTGCTTCATAGTGTGTTGCTTAACCCATTGTGCCACCAGGGAGTCCCTTTATATGTTGTTTTATAATGGCCATCTTAATGGGTGTGAAGTCATATCTTACTGTAATTTTGATTTACATTCCCCGTATGATTAGTGACATGAGTATCTTTTCATGTGCTTATTTACGATCTGTAAGCCTTCTTTGGAGGACTGTCTATTCAAGTCCTTTGCCTAGTTTATGAATTGGGTTGTTTGTCTTTATAACTTTGTAATTAGAAGTAAATGATGAATATTAAAAGTAAGCTCCAAATGTTTACAGACAAGTGGGTTTAAAGCAGAAACTCTTTTAAGGTCACTGGATGGGTTCTTAAATGGGATGGTGGTACTACTTTTGCATTATCACAAACAAGTCCCAGGCATTCTCCAGACAAAATAAGAGAGTGTGTTACACCCTTATCTCAACCTTATCTTGCAAGGTCTCCCTGCTTTTCTACAATAACAACTCCTGTCCTGAATAGCAGGAAAAATGCCTATTTTTTCCTAGGACACACTCCTGAAATTAGCCCTGGGATATTGTGTTTTCTATAAGCAAGTTATTGATTATTCTGGGGAAAAAAATCCATTTACACAAGTTCTTTATCTGCAGTGCTAGCACTTGTCTAAGAATCTTTAAATATCACTGAATAATATCAGTGAATACTATTACTTAAATAGCTCAATTGCTAGAATGACTGATGGAAGTGGCAGCTCAATGGGGGATCAAACCTGCATTAGGGGACAACTGCCCATATGACTCAAGATGTAGGGCTCAGATTGCATTTTGTCTTGTGGATACCACGTTCTAAGTTCCTCCAGAGGCTCATTTCCCCTTTATTTGTAGCAACTATGGTTAATATTCTCGATGAACAAAAATACAGTTGAGATGGTATAAAATAGATGACAAGAGCACAGACCCAGAGCCAGACTAGTCTTCCATCCCAGCTCAGCTCCCTGCAAACTATATCTGAGATGGTTGCCATCATGGCATAGGTACCCAGAAGGACACTCACAGAACTCTTAATGATTTCCCTTGAGGAGTGGAAAGTGAGGTGGGGAAACTGAGGAGAGGATTTTAATTTCTCACGCACTTATTATTTGAATGTATTGCTTTTTATTAAAAGAAAAATATGATGCACACCCAAAACTTATATATTATTATAATGAAATGGTGCTTCATTTTTTAAAAGCAAAACAAAGATGATTTTTTTTTCTTTTATTAAAATATTTTAAAATTTACATATACTTGCCATTAATTGTAATCCCCATGTATTCCCCATCACCATCTCACCAGTGCACC
>JAGFMF010011830.1:21213148-21289549 GCA_019455555.1 Galemys pyrenaicus | reverse complement strand
TAGGAGTGGGATTGCTGGATCTTATGGAAGTTCCATTCCTAGTAGATTGAGGAACCGCCATACTGCTTTCCATAATGGTTGGACCATCTTGCATTCCCAACAAAGATGATTTTAAAAGGCATTTGTCTATAGATTATAGAGCATAAAACCATCTTTCCTAATTTCTCACTAAAATAGCTAAAAAAAAAACCTACTCAAACATTTAAAATTAATACTTCTAATTCAAGGCTTGAAATGCAAAAGGTTTGTATTTAAATGCCCAACAGAGACTAAGTATAGGTAGGGTAGGAGGGAATGGCATCAGTGGCCCAGTTATGTTCTACTCCCTGTATAAATAGCTATAAAGATCTCTGTTCATTAGCAGCTAAAATTCAAGGTCAGTACCAATTAGAGAACAGAGTCCCCCAGTTTCTCTCTATTTCATAATGAGCGGATTTGCATGTGTTGAGTGAGATAAGCACTGAGTTGTGTGACAACCCCATCAGTTTCTCTTTCTATAGTCAGTGTGAATGAAACTACAACTCCCAGAAGACACTTCAGCAGGAAGACTTGAAGGTGCTCCTGCACCAAAGCTTGGTCTTAGCGCCACCCACCCTGCCTATCATCATTCTGCAGAAGCACTTGGTAGCTTGTTTGTGTAAGGTGCTAAAGTTCAAGAAACCTCTTTGTGCCACTCTAGAGGAAATCACTTGAAGACATGCTGTAATCAGTAAGAATGAGGTAGGAAAGTTTTAAAAGATCAGGCAGATGACAGTGCTGTGGAACCTCAGTAAGCAGGATAGCCAATTTAATCCTAGATTCCCTGCAAGAATGCCCTCAGCAACCACACCCATGGGCAGCCCCAAGGATGAACCAGTTAGAATGTACACGGTCTCCTTCTATGGCACATGAGGGAGTTTTAAAAGACTGATGTTGCCTATTAGGGAATAACTATTACTACACATAAGAACTCTCACTATAATATAGTTGCAATGGCATTCACTATGCTAAAACAAAACAAAAAACAAACAAGGAGCTACAGCTATTGCCTTGAAAGAACATCTGAAATTATACACTTTGAAAACAATCTGGCAAATATTCCAAGTTGACTGTTGAATTAAATGTTGAATAGCATATGACCCAGCAATTCCATGTCCAGGTATACACTAACAGAATTGAAAGCATGAATTCATGCTAAAATTTTTGCACAAATGTGGTGTACCCATATAATGGAATATTCAGTTATAAAAGGGACTGAAGCACTGACACATGCTACAACATGAATGAATCTTGAAAAACAGACACAAAACCCCACATATTGTATAATTTATTTATAGGAAATGTTCAGATTAGTAAATCCAAAGAGAGTAGATTGTGGTTGCCAGGAGTTGGGTGAAGAAAAATGTTCTGGAATTAGATCACTTTATGAGAATATTCTATATATCACTAAATTGTATACTTAAGTAGCTGAATTTTATGACACATGAATAATACCTTAATAATGCTGCTAATAAAAAAGAAATACCTCCAAATGTTAATGAAATTAGTTGGAGGAGGAGTGGTCAGAAGTGGCAATTTATATTTACTTTTTGGTTAAAAAAATTTCCTTTCTAAGAGATAGCTATTACTTTATCAAAAGAACTAAAATCATCCATTGATAAGCTAGGTGATCTTCAGCAAGTCAACCATTCTATACCTCAGTCTCTTCACATGAAATTGGGGTATAATATCTTTTACCTCATAGAGTAGTTGTGAGTTTAATGAGAGAATGCTACAGCTTCTCAAGTGCTTAGCTCAGCATGCTGCTATGAGTAAGTGCTCAAGATATATATCAACTGCTATTTTTGTTCTTAAGAATACAAGGCAGTAAATAATTCTAGTAATAATTATATGTAGCACTAATAGAGCAGTGCTCTAGGGACTTTATATATTTTAACACCTCATATTTTGGTCGTCACTAATGCCTTGTACTGCCTTGTGTCCATATTTGACAGATAAGCATTAATTGTGGAGTAGATAAATACTTCCAGTAGCAGAATGGAACACTTCCAAATGCCACTTTCCTAGGCATTCAGGAGCTAGTAAAGAGCATAGAGACTTCATGAAACCAGTAACCCTGGAGGAAAGCAAGGTCATGTTCACCACACATGGGTGGGAGTAAAGGTCTTACAGATGGAAAGGAAGTTACTGAAAAAAAGGGGCGAAAAATAATAACATGTATTCAGTGTGGATGATGAGTACATGATTATATGTGATACTTTCTGTACTTTTCACAACTTAGAAATAATTACTAACAAAAACGTGAACGTGAAAACCAAGTACTAGAGAAATAAAATGTTTTCTTTCCTTTAGTCTTTGACCTCTACTACCCTAATATATGCATACTTGAAATATTTGCTGGCCAGAAAAAAAGAGTAAATCTCAACTTTTCGCTATTAATTCTAAAATAAGCCTCAGTGTTTTATCTGTTTTACTTAATATGCCTTGGAGATTTTTTTTCCCATATGGATCCACCTCACTCCTTGTCACATGACATTATATTCCACAATAGGAATTTTCATAATTTCTCCATTCCTCTACTGACCTCAGTGTTCCACTATTACAAGACTGTTTGCAAATACTGTATTGTGGTATGTGATAGTGTACATAGTAACGACAGTAACGGCGCCTCAAGCCTTGAGGAGTGTTACTCTCAAAGAGGTACCAGGAAGCAGAATTGCAGGGTCACAAAGCCAAAGTGTTTGTAAGTAAATCAAAAAGGAGGAAGATGGGAAATCTCTGAACCTCCCTTTTACTTCTGTTGTAAACTTAAAAAAGAAATGCTCTAAAAGAATTTTTAAGTCAGTTCGAGACTGGGCACGCTGGCGCCCCGCCCTGCCCAAAGACCCCGAAATCTTTGTCTTGTCTCCCGTGGTCCCGGTTCCGATCTCCTCACATAGGCAGGCCCACACGCAGGCCCACGCCGCTTGGGGTGCAGCCTTCAGGGCCAGCGGATTAGGTGCGAGGGCGCAGCGACCTACTAGCCTCAGGGCACGCGCTCAGACCCCGCCTTGCGGCCTTTCATTGAGAAACCCCTCGGTGATCACGTGAAAGAGGCATGCCGATCGCGTGACGTCACGCGGCGCGCTCCAATGGGAGCTTCTGTTTATGTCGGGGGTCATCGGAATATTCATGCCCCCGCACCCACCCAGCAGCCGCCGCCGCCGCCGCGCCGCTCTCGGGCTCTGGAATAGAGCGCCGACCCTGAGCGGGAGGCGGCGCGCCTGTAGCGCCGCGGGGAGGGCCGCGCGGGTGGCTTTCTGCGGCCGCGTCTCCGCCAGCTCCCTCGCCACCCCTGGGGCTCAGTGCAGCCTCAGCCCGGCCCCGAAGCCGCCGGCCGTCACGGGCGGCCGCGTCCGCGTCCCGCCTCAGCGCCCGGAGGACATGCGGGAGAGAGAATGAGCCAGAGGGACACGCTGGTGCATCTGTTTGCTGGGGGGTACGGTCCAGGCTGGGGTGCAAACGGGGGAGGAGGGTACTGGGCTGAGGCTGCGGAGTGACCTGAGATGTGGGCGAGAGGGGTGGGGGGCTCCGGTCCCGGGAGCCGGGAGGGTGAGGCCCGGGCGGGGAACACTGGTCCTTGAAAACCGGGCGAGACGTGAGGCTTCGGGCCCGTAGAACAGGGTCGAGCCTTCGGGCCTGGGGTCGACGCGGAAACGGGCACGCTCCGCGGCCCAACCGCTGTCCGGGCTGCGGGACGCGGCGAGAAGCGAGCTACAGGCCGCACGTAGGTGACTTGGCCGTGGGCGCCGGGGTGGGAAGTGCGGAGGCCGAGGACAAAATGGGCGCCGGGGCCGCCTCCTTCCCTCCGTGCGGCGCGGGCTCCGGGGCCTCCTCACGTCGCTCACGCTCCACCTCGGACCTCGGGCAGCTGATTTCCGGGCTCTGCTCTGCCCTGGTAGAGCCTCCCGAGGAGGTCTGGGTATTCTGTCGCCCGCGTTAGGGGTAGATTGTTTCTCGCACTTGGGAAATTTCCTTCCAGATCTTCTCCGGGTTGGGAGCTGCGGCGCCCAGTGGCGGTGCCTTGGGGGTCAGATTTCTTTTCGTGAAAATCTATGAACCATCGTTCAACCGTCTTACACACCCGCTGCTTTAAAGGAGAAGGTGGTGGGTAAGAAGAGGTCAAAACGCTTTGACAGTAGTTACTGTGTGAACAAGATGAGGACTAAGCTAGAGTTTTAGTTCCCTGATTGCCAACCTGAACCAATTTAGTCTCCTTTTAAGGAGACGAAATAATTTGTTCTGGCTAAATTATCTGGAGGGCCATAGAAACTCTAACTTTGAGCTCTAATCTTTAGGACCAGAGTCTAGTTTTTAAAAAGGAGGGGTGCTACAGTTAAATTGTGCTGAGGCTCATTTCTGTCAATATGACCAAATAGAGTTACATTCCCTTTAAGCCCTATAGTTTAGTTTTAAAATCGACCACTTTAGGATTATTAAAGTAACACATTTCTATTTACAGAGTCTTGATTTGAGTTGGACTTACGGACTCTGTGCCAGTGATGGCAAGACTTGCCTTGGTTTGACATAGTCATTCAACAAACACATTGTTAACCAATTATGGGTCAGCCTCTATTTGAATATAAAACGTTTTTATTTTAATCTGTGAGACCCAGGTTTGTCAAGCTTTGCCCTTTATATTTCTGATTACTTAATCAATAGTCTTGACGAATTAAATAATTTCTTAAAAACCTACTAGCCCTGTAGATGTTCTCCTAAAGATGTCTTATTAGGCATTTAGTTGGATTTCTTCGTGTTATTAGAGCCCATCATAACTCCAGAAAGAGACCAGACATTGACTTCTGGCTACTATATTAATTTGGTTGAAAAATAGATAAACCCTTTGTTTTTAATTGCCTCATTTTTAAAATCCATTCTATGGGTCCTAACATTTCTATTATTGTGTGTTCAAGATTAATTTATCCAGTTTTGTTTAAAGTAGAGGACACTTACTTGAAATGTTAACTTGATTGCACTGTACTTCCCAGAAGTTCTGATTAGGAGGCTCGGTTATTAAGTGTTTAATAACATGTTATTAACACATGTTAAGTCCCGTGGTTAGCTTTTTCTTTAAGAACACAAATGGAGTTTTTGCTGCATCTAAACACATACTGATTTAGAATTCACTCAAGTCCCCCCAAAATCCAGGTTATTAGCAGCATTAAATGAGATACTGGTATGTGCACTTGGCATAAGACAGGTGCTCAACCTTGTAAATTCCCTTCCTTTGCATCTCCTTATGATTTTCATTTATTTGGTTGATTTTACATTTATGTAGTTGCATAAATCTTTTCAATGAAACCTAGCTTGTCTCTTTCAAAGAAACATTAGAACTAAGATGGTAATGATCGTCAGGTTCAGCACCTTGGAAATATGGAAAAATACTCAAGTGTAAGAAGTTAACTTACACAGGGTCAGTTTTTAATACCTGTAAAGTGAGAAGTGAATCCTTCCAGCTTTATGTTATGTAAACTCTATTCTGGAAGTCAATGGGAGGGCATTGTAGAAATGCAACGCAGGTTCTGTTGTTAACATTTTTAATTGAAAATGACTACCTCTTTAAAGTTCAAAGTTCCTTATTTAGACAATCATTTTTAAAAGTTTTTCATGGAAAACTAGATTTCATTTGTTTATCTTGGTAGGATTATGTAAATTAGGAGGTAGGGAAATTATTTTTTACTTTAATAATAACCAGATAGATAAAAGAAATCCTGGCCTTCCCTGGTGGTGCAGTGGGTTAAATCTTAGTGCTAGGAAGCTCTGGGCAGCTACTGCAGCATGAGTTCAATCCCTGGCCAGAGAGGTGACCCACATGCTCCCCTCAGCAGTGTATTTTAGTCAGTCCCCCTGTTCTACTCCCCCCTCTGTCTCTGGTGATTCCTCATGCACACATACACATACACACTGCACCTCTGGCCTATACCCCAGTTCTTGTATGTATAAATAAATCTTTGTAAAAAATAATTTAAAAATCTTACTAGCTGTTATATTGGAGACAGTTCACACACAGGTACCATTTGGATTAAATTATGAAGCCTCTACATTGAAAGAACCAAATCATTTTCCTCTCTTTTTTTAAATATTTATTTATGCATACAAGAACTGGGGTACAGGCCAGAGGTGTGGCAGAGAGGGGATCCACAAAGACAGAGTGGGAAGCAGAACAGCCAGATCCACTGAAATACACTGAGAGCAGCTGCCAAGGCAGGAGAGGTCTGATTGCACCATGTGGGTCACCTCCCTGGCTGGTGGCAGCGATCGAACTTGTGCTGTAGTGACTGCAGTTTGCTTCACAGTGTGTTGATTAACCCACTGTGCCACCAGGGAGGCCCCCAAGTAATTTTTCACAGTGGCATTTAATAGTAGCAAAAATTGTCTGAATATGGAGTTTTGGGGTTTTCTTGATGTTTATAATTGTATATATTCAAGTATGTGTCTGAGAATCTCAGATATATTTCTGATAGCTTAGTTAGCTGTACTATTAAAACAGGAACATTTTAAACAGACCAGCACTGGACCTTGGGTTGGGTGACATACTCACATGCATAACCCGTGCTTTAAGACACCCTTTGGTCCCATTTCCTTTTGCCAGAGTTAATATTCAAAGTTTGTAAGGTCATTGGTTAAGTGGAGTTACTGAGGCAACTCAGGGCAACCTACAAAGAGGATGTAACTAAGATTGAATTTTAGCCGTACTTCTATTAACAATATGTGTGTGAAAATGAAGATTTAAGCAATAGGAAATGTATTTTTAATTCTTTAATAGAATTTCACATTTTCTAGTTAGTGTATTATCTGCACATGTCCACCAAAAGGCAGTAGATTTCTTTGCTATTTGAGAGAGATTTAAATTTTTGTCTGAAATGGAAGGCATAAGCCTTTCCAACATTAAGTAGGTGGATTTTTTTTTTTTTTCATGTAGCTCCTATGGACAGTGAGAGACCTTAATAAGACTAGGGAGTAATAATTCAGAGTATCTAAGAAACTGTATTTTGATATCCTGGATTTAATCCATTCAGTCACATGTACTCATTTATTCAGCAGGAAACTCCCAGTTTCGTTATCAGAGCTGTTGATTCTGCAGAAATTCTGTTATAATATCTGTTAAATTATTTCACCTACTTGTAAAGTCAGGAAAGTAGAATACTTAAGTATATAATTAATGTAGTTTATTTTCAGTTCATTGTCGCTGTTTATTTTCCTTGTTAAAAATGCATCCTTTCATCTAGTAGCAGGCAAGACTCAGGGCAGTATTTGGATAGAGAATATTCTCAAAGAAACTTTTGCTCAATGTGGGTTAATGCATTATAGCAGTGTGGGAGAGGAGTTGCTGAGACCTTTTCTGTCTAACAATTATTTTCATAGAAACACTAAGACATGATTTACCTTTTCACTGTATTGACATTTGTACTAGTGGTGCAAAGTAATGGTAGGTAAAACTGCTGATGCCTCAGGCTCCTTCAAGTCAGTCACCAGTGGTACTAGTAGTCTTCACACTTGCAATTTTTTTAAAGCCAGTTTCACTTCAGAATGTTCTTGAAGCAATAAAAATTACCATTTTTATTAAATCTTGACCTTGAATACCTAACTTAATATTATATGACAAGGTGGAAAAAATGCATAAAGTATGTCTGCATGTCAAAGTAGTTTTGCAATTGTTTCAATCTAAAGCTATTTATTCATGAGAACCATTCTTGAAAGAACAATTGGTAGGCAAATTGCACTATTCAGACTTGGATATTTGGCAGATATTTTCTCAAAAAATTAAGAGAAGCTTGTTGCTTCAGGGAAAATCACAGATAGCTTATGTTGCCATATGATAAAATTTGAATTTTAAAGCAAAAAATATAATGTGTACAATCTTGAGTTGACAGGAATTGTCAATTTTTAATAATGTACAATAAAATGTATCAACATTAGGAAAATGTGTGCTATCCAGCTAGTCTATGTTTTTCAAATGACCAGTCCATGATGTTTTAGACATACACGGGTAAAAGGTGATGTTGTAAAATGGACCAGTGGATTTTATTGTAGCAATGTGAAAAGTTCGTTGGTATAGTTAAGATTCCATAATGCAGCTAAACTTTTCAGAACCCATCATTTGCACAGTTCAGTGTTGTATCAAAGAATGTCCACAGTTATCTACAAAAAAGGAATTGTCATACTATCATTAATTAGAAAGTGTTCCGTGCTGTTGGAGGAGGGCATAGAGCAGGAAGGATAAAGGGGACCTGTAAAGAGTGAATTTCTTACACTCTTTAAATCTTTAAATTAGATTTTAAAGATTTATATTCTAAGTAGTGTGGTGATGAGTCTTATTGCAAAGGTGACATTTGAGCAGAGTGACAGCAGAATTAACTATTTCTACGGGGACTCTGGTGAAAATACTCTGGGGCTAAAGCACAGTAATGAGGCAGGTGTTACCTGATCAGTCTTGTTAGGCCATTAAAGAATTTCACATTTTTTGAAATGATAGGAGGCATTGAAAGAACTTAAAAGACTGACTGGCGGTCCTGTTCAGAATAGACTACATAGTACAAGGGCAGTTTAGCTACTGTAGTAATCCAAATGGGAGTTAACAGTGGTTCAGAGCAGGCTGGAAATAGTGAGGAGTGGATGAATTCTACTTAGACTTTGAAGACAGATTACAAGCTTTGTGATGTCTTCAATGTCGAGTGTGAGGAAAAGGAGTCAAAAATGTGCCCAGGGTTCTTACTTTGTATATCTGGATGGATGGTTTTGTTGTCACCTGAGATAGACCAGGTTGTAGATAGAATACGGCTGGGTGGGGAAAGATGAGAAGTTTTAAATTTGGGAAGAGGTCCAGACGCCAGTTGTTTGGGTGGTTGTATGTATTCACCTGGAGAAGAGGTGTAGACTAAGATAGACATTTAGTAGTTATTGGAACATAGATGGTGCCACGAAGTGTACTATATTAGATCACTAAGAGTGAATGTAGGGAAGAGGGCCAAGGACTGACCTCTGGAAACTTTGACAGAAGAGATGAGGAGAAAGGAGGAATGTGAAAACCAAACTTATAGTGACCAAGAAAATGTAGTGTTCTGGAAGTCAGATGAAGCAGATGGAGAGTACTTAGGGAGGTGATCAGCGGTCAAACATTACTGTCATGAGGTTTGGAAGATACTAATCATTGAATTTAACATTTGGAAACCGTTGGTGACCTTGATTAGCAGTATTGAAGCCAGGGCAAGGAGTTAAAGTCACTGGATTGGGAGAGAAATTAGAGACAGATAGAGAACACTTTGAGCTTTGCTGCAAATGAGGAGCAAATAAACCTCAGTACTTTGTGGAAGAAATTTCCCTTTACTAAATCTACCATATGCCTTCAGCATATTTTGTTTCTGTAGTGATTTTTTATCTTCAGTCCGATACCTTAATGTTTTTCCTTAAAGTGAATATTATACAACTGTATCT
This sequence comes from Galemys pyrenaicus, assembly GCA_019455555.1. Taxonomy (NCBI): domain Eukaryota; kingdom Metazoa; phylum Chordata; class Mammalia; order Eulipotyphla; family Talpidae; genus Galemys; species Galemys pyrenaicus. The sequence goes on along the minus strand of JAGFMF010011830.1, from coordinate 21,280,096 downwards.
TGTATGATATGACTTCCTTCTGTGTTTATATATTCACCTATGTTGGTTAGCATTTTCTGTTTTTCAGAATTATTAGAATTTAAATTTTGGCTTTAGCATTCAGTATACAACCAGAAATGATACTTGTACCTAAAAAAAAAAAATACCCTATTTTCAAGCACTGTTATATCTTTCTGAATCATCATAATTCACTGTCAAATATATACACTATGTCCTTTATTCACTGTTTCAAGAACTTATATTATCTCCCACCAGAACATTAAAAGCTTTAGAGAATCTGTGAATATACAACTTGAGAAACAATTTTTGGTAAGACTTCTAAATGATTTTTACAAAAATTGAGAGACAGGCTATATGTTTGGAGATTGAAAGACTCCTTGACTAACATTTTAATGAATTCATTCCTTAATGGTATTTCTTAATTTGATTAGTGCCCCAACTAGTAAGTTACAGTGCATTATTGCCTGCAGGCAGAAAAATAACAAAATATTTCAAACTGTTCATTTTGCTTTACAAAGCAAGACATGACAATTGTCTGACAAAATAGATTTAAGTTAACAAAAATATTTCCAAAGTATGTACCTATGTATGCACATGCACACACACACCCAATATTGTGGACTCAGAAAAGTTTTTGTCTTTGACATTTGACATAAATTACATTGCCGATCAAAAAGCAGTGCCCATACATGTACAAAAGGGTAAAGCTCAAGCTATACATCCAGCAACAACAGTGTTGGAATCCCAGTTCTTTTCCATAATCCACCCTTTCCTTAGCAGAATCCTGGTGTGACTTAGGTATCCCCCCAGCTGAGGCTAGTAGAAATCCTTTAAAGCATGGGGCACTGATTCTGATGGTTCAGTAGCTGAGGGCTGTCCAGCTACTGGGGTTTTTTTTTAAATGTCTGTGCACCTGCTCTAATTTATGACTTGGCATCATGGCTGAAACTGATCTGCTAGCTATTCATATTTACTTAGTGAACAGTTTTTCCCCTTCCCTTTTCATCCTCTCTTCTGATACCTATGTCGCTGTAACTGGGGTAAAGGAAAACACTTTGGTGCCCCCAAGAGGCCTGCCTTTTACAAGATCTACTTGTGTAAATGTTTTTGGCTTTTTTTTTTTTTTAACCAGTCTTATGGTTACATTGTGCCTAACTTCCAAAAAAAAGGGAGGTCTATTCTAAGTAGCTTTTAGTAACCCAGAAGCCCTTAATTTTTTCCTCATTTTATGCAGTAAACAAGTAGAAGAAACGCTGGAAAGTTTGTAAGCATTTACACTCCTAAATAACCATGCACTAAAAATGTGTCTAGATTCCAGTAAGTTCCCTGGGGTGACTTAATTTACTTATGCAGCTTGGCACACATGAAAATGGAGTAGTTAATATAAAGTCTTATAAAGGTGTTTCGTGATAACCAACTTAAACAATCTTTAAATATTCTCTAAAGTCAGTGCATAGTTATGTGACTTTCACCAAGCACCTTTGGCCTTCTCCCATCTTTAGAACATACAATGTTTGTAAAACTAAAACAAGCTCTGATCCAAGTAATTTCACTGAGAACATGTAGTTTAGGTACTCTAACCTGTGTACACCAAGAGTATAGTGACATTTTATTAGTTTTATTAGTTTCATAACCTAGAAACTGGCCTTTCTATACAGAATAATGAACTGATAGGTTTATCTGCTGTTGAACTTGGCTATTCTCTCCTTGGAATTCTCTGCTAATCAAAGCATTTAAGGTAAAGCATCCAGCTTTCTTCATTAGATACAGCAAATAACATTGGTGATACCTTGCAACTGATTATTTTAACACATTGGCCACATCACTGGATTAGAGAGGTACTCAGGACCAGTTTGAAGACAGTATCATTAAATGAAATCAGCGCTTGTTGGAGCGTTGGTGGTGGAAACATAACAGTAAGTTTAGACTATAGAGCCAGCAAGACTTAAGAATAGTTGGATATCAGAAAGACTCTTTATACCTTTAGCTCCATATATTATCTCACATAGTTAACCTTTTTCAGTAAGTGATGAGAGCACTGAAATCAACTCTTAGCAAATTTTCAGTAGTCAATACAGTATTACTAGCTATACTTACACACCTGCATTTTTAGAGTTACTTGTGTTAGGTAACTACTTTTCTGTCCTTTGACCAGCATTTTTCCATTTTCCCTACCTTCTACCACGAGTAACCAGTGTTCTACCTTGTTAGATTCCACATATAAGTTAGAACATGCAGTTTTTTTCTTTTTGTAATATCTTTCATGTTCATCCATCTTCTTGCAAATGGCAGAATCTTCTACATAGTTGTTTAACTCAGTATTCTTCCCCTTCTTGATTCTGGATTCTTGTCAGCCTTGGTACATTCTACATTTATACCTTGCTTATTTTTTAAAGCATAATAATTGGCTATATGGATCTTTATATTGGCTATATGGATCTATGTTCATGAGGAGTTTGCTTATTATAAATATTAAGTATTTAAATCAACATTCATTGCTAATGAACTTATGGAGTAGTGGAATAGGACAAATAATTTTAAATGTTACAATATTTATATGGAATTCTGCTATCCATGTCTTGCAGACTTATAAATGAGTGTTTACTTTACTTGTGCTCACACACATTTAATTGTGAAGCTAAAAGTGCATTGTCCCTAACCTCCAGCTTTAGCATTCTGCTTTAATCCTGAACTAAATTGACTAGTCCATAAATTATTTCTACTCACAAGCTATATAATAATACAGAAGAAATAATTTCCCTTACTCTTTCTGGTTTAAGTGTATGTAATTAATACAGAACAGTATGTATCAAAGTGGATAGCATCCCATTAGTGGATTATGAAATCAATTCATTTGGTTTGTGACCAACATTTTAAATATAATAGTGCATTGCCTATAATAAGAGCAAATACCATTTTATGAAATGTTTGTGTGTGCATGTGAATATATTGCATCTTTTTTTTCCCCCTTTCCACTATTTATTGTCAGTTATGTGTTAGATACTGTTTGAAGTGTTAAGGATACAGGATTTGTCATTGCTCTCATTTTCATATTTGTGCCATATTTGGTCAGGACCTAGATAGAAAATTGACTATAACATGTGACTGAGGTTTCGGTGACTGGTGTAACAAAGTCCTACAAACTTGTTGACTTAAAGCAACAAATCTATCTAATCTCTCACTGTTCTTCTAGAGGCTGTAAGTCCTGAGATTACTGTCTTGGCAGATGTGCGTTTTTGAAGGCTTTAGGGAAGACTCCTTTTTTTGCCTCTTCCTAACTTCTTAGCCTCATATATTGCATCTTGATGTAAAATATTTCACATGGGTTGTAGTCAAAAGGTTTGAAAGCCACTGACACAAAGAAGCAAAAGAACTAGATGAAGAATTGGAGATAATGGTTTGCTCTATAACTATCTAGACTGTCAATTTTTTAAGCCGAGGAGTGAATTTCAAGTTTGTTTGCTTTTTTTAAAGATTTATTTTATCTATGCATACAAGAGCTGGGGCACAGGACAAAGGGACAGGAGGTGAGAGAATTCACCAGAGACAGTGGGGAGCAGAACAGGAAGAGCGACTAAAATACACTGCTGGGGGAGCAGCGGGCAAGGCAGAAGAAGTCTGCTGCATCATGTGGGTCCCCTCCCTGGCTGGGAATCAAACTCATGCTGCTGTGCAGCAGATGCTTCACAGTGTGGTGCTCAACCCACTGCACCACCAGAGAGGTCATGAATTTCAAGTTTTTAATGTAATTACTCTGGCTATCGAAGATGGATTGGAAGGAGTAGGGCAAGGGTTGAAGCAGGGAGACAGTATTTAATTGGAAGGATAATGCAGTAACTTCAATAAGATCGAGTGACTTAGAAATGGGAAGAAGTAGAGTCTGTATTCTGGGTTTATTCTGGAGCTCTGCATTAAAGGATACTCTATACACATTTTCTCAGTGAGGTCTAGTGGATCCCAAAAATATCAACCAGATAGGCTCCACTTTAAAATTCTTTCCAAACAAAAATACTTTTTGTTAAAAATTAATTTAAAAGTAAATGTATGCATGTGAAAAAAAAAAACCTGCTGAAATAATAAAACCAGCATTCTGCTGGAGCCCATGTCTGCTTCCCAATGGGAACTTACTATAAGTTTTAGCTATTTCTTTTGGGATTTTCCTTCATACGTTCTGTTCTGGTAAATGAGGATTTAGTTCTTTATACCAGTCTATTTCCCTCATCTTTCCATTGTCTCAATATATAGTTATATTTTGTTAAACTAGTGGTGAGTGCCTACCTTACTGTTCACGGGATAACTAGGTTATATGTTACCTTGACCTTTTCTTTCCTGAATAGCATCCTTTCCCCCCGGAATTAATAAGTGCCTAAACACTTGCTTAGTTTACATTAATACTCATAATTTAATTTTTTTTTGTAGCAAAATATATTTATTGATTTTTTTAAGGTTTCTCCCTTAGTATTATTTTACTTTTTCATGATTTATTTTTTATGCATACAAGAACTGGGGTGTAGGCTAGAGGTGTCGGGGTGGGGTGAGAGGATTCACCAGAGACAGTGGGGAGCAGAACAGGCAGATTTACTGAAATATACTGCTAAGGGGAGCAGCAGGCAAGCAATGGACATGGTTTAGTTCCCTGGCCAGGGATCAAACTCATTCCATAGTGGTAATAATGCTGAGATTTAACCCCTATGCCACCAGGTAGGCCCTTTCCTGGAGTTCTTCACCCCTTAGAACTCACTGTCATCCTAACCCTATGTGGACTCTTTATTTTCTAAGCCTGACATTTCACTAGTAGTGAAATCCTTTCTCTCCTGAATTATTCTGTCCCTGCATTTATTTCCCTCCTCACCTAATCCCCCATCCTAAAATATAGTTGACAGAAACAATTGTATTAATTTTAGGTGTATAACATAATAATTTTATATAGTCCTTTTTTCAGTTTACTCCTTTAACTTGTGGAACATATCCTTTTGTAGTTGTCTAAGAAAAGGTACAGGTAGGAAATTTCTGGAATATTTCTTTGTAACTGTGTAGTGTGATTTGCTTCAGAATTCTAGAATAAGTTGCTTAAGATTATCAAGAAGTTTGATGCTATTCTGGCTTTCTTTACATATTACCTTTTTTAAATGAAATTATTTATACATATTTGACATCAATTGTAGTCCCCGTGGAGTTCCCACCATTTCACCAGTGCACCGTCACCTCAGTCCCTTATACTCTTTTCTGCCCTCATCCCATCTCTCCTCTACCCACCCTCATGGTGCCTTTTCATTGTCTGTCTTTTGGTTCTTGTGATAATTATTTTTTTGATTGTTGGTCTTTTCCTTGAGCCCCGTTTTTTGTTTTTCTTTATATTCCTCCTACCAGTGAAGCCATCCGATTTTTTTCTCTTGCGTTTTGACTTATTTCACTGAGTATAATTCCTTCTAGCTCCATCCATGTTTCTACAAATGTCTCTAGTTAATCTTTTTTAATTGCTGAATAGTATTCCATTGTGTTTATGTACCACATCTTCTTGATCTAGTCATCTATTTTTGGGCATTTGGGTTGTTTCCAGATCTTAACAATTACAAATAGTACTGCAATAAACATAGGGGTACAGGTACTCTTTTGAAACGGTGTTTTGTGTCCTTTGGGTAGATCCCATTGCTGGGTCATATGGTAGTTCTATTTTTAGTAGACTGAGGAACCTCCATACAGCTTTCCACAGCGGTTGGATTAACTTGCATTCCCACCAGCAGTGTAGTAGAGTTCCTTTTTCTCCACATCCTAGCAACATTTGGTTTTTTTGGTATGTGCCATTCTTACGGTGTTGGGTGATATCTCAATGTGATTTTAATTTGCATTTCCCTGATTATGAGGGATGTTGAGCATTTTTCTCATGTGCCTGTTGGCCTTTTGCATGTCTTCTTTGGAGAAGTGTCTTTTAAGGTCTTGTGCCCATTTTTTGACTGGATTGTTTACTTTGTTTTTCTCGAGTCTTGTGAGTTCTTTGTATATCTTTGTAGTCAGTCCCTTGTCAGTTGTGTGTAGTGCAAAGATATTTTCCCAACTGGTGGGGTGTCTCTTTGTTTTGGTTAATGTCATATTACCTTTTGTTCTTTCTGGAAGTTGATGAGATTTTTGTCTCCAGTATTTTAAGGAATTGCCATAGTGCAGCTTGGTTTGGAGTCTTTTAGTTTGATTTTTTTCTTTTTAACCTAACCCAAAGTAAAATAGATTTTTGTTTCCTTCTAGAAGTTCTATAGTTTTCATGTTTTACATTTAATTCCATGACTCATTTTTAACTTGTTAATGTAAAATTTTCACTTTCTTTGTGTTAAGAAACTGTTTCAATTTTATTTTCTTGTACTCATCAAATTACTCTTATTTAATGATTTTTCTTCTTTAATGATGATTTAAGTTTTATTTGGAGTGATACTGTTGCCATTCTTGCTTTCTACATAAATACATTTTCTAAATTTTGGAGGTAGATTTATTTAATATATTTTGTGATGGGCTGCATTTTTTTTTCTTAACTCTAGTATTCATTTTGGGGTCTATGTTGTTACCCTTGACTTAGTCTGCTTTTCTGTCACTGTAGTCTAAGAACTCTGCTAGGTGATTTTCCTCTGGTTAGAAAGTATTTCTCGGAGCCTCACTGGGTAGTTATTAATGCTTTAAAGAAAATTGTTTTCCCACTGTTGTATTTATGAAGAATACTCAGCTTATCTCTTATATACCTTTAAAATTATTAGATGATGACATTTGTTAAGAATTCAGTTTTTGTATTTAAATTTTATTCTTTTAGTTTAATCTACTTTGCACAGGTCACATATAAGTCTACAGGTATTGTTAGACTTAAATATCTTTTTGTATCTGAAACATTCTGAGTATTTGGATATTAAAATAAGAGAAATATGAATTCGTATCCATCAGTGATTTATTTCTAACTGTTAAAGCTCATTACTGAAGTTTTGAAAGATGATCGGAGTTTGAGAGAAAGGATGGGACTTAAATAATGATGTTGATTGTAGCACACTAAGTCCTTAGTATTTAATACTGTGATGTGATATATCAGTAAATTCTAGTAACAACACAAAATTTGGAGTCTTCTTTAGCTGATTTTATTCTTGCTAGGTAGATATTAAACTTAGTTCTTTTTAGCTACTACAGATGTCTGATTGCAGTCCAGTAAATGAAACATTAAAAAACCACTTAGAAATCTTGAACGTGTAGTATGTTGTCCCCAAAAAATTAGTTGTCTACTCATTTTACAGTTCTACATATGTGTACTAACTGATAATTTAAGTAGATAAGTTTTGTTCTCTTCATTTTTTTGGTAGATGTGGTGGTACAGTGGGAGCTATTCTGACATGTCCACTGGAAGTTGTAAAAACACGGCTACAGTCATCTTCTGTGACACTTTATATCTCTGAAGTTCAGCTGAACACCGTGGCTGGAGCCAGTGTCAACCGAGTAATGTATCCTGGACCACTCCATTGCTTAAAGTGAGAGCGCAATATTTATGGTTCTTTTTTAGTTGCTTGCTTTAATGTTACCTATATTTGTTTATTTACATTCTGTCACATATTAAGAGATTCTTTACAAACTTAATGACAGTGTCTATAGTCATTAGAGATGATGTTATTTCCAAATTGTCTGTATTTGGAATATTTTTCAACATTTATCTGATGGGTTTCTTTTATATAGTTATTATAGGTATTTTATTGTCTGAATTATTCATATATTTTTGTACTGTGATGATAAGTGCTGACTCTTGAATGTGTTTTTAATTTTCTGAGTACTTGTACAAGGTAAGTACATCCTATTAATAGCAGTTTGATTTTTCTATGACCTAAACATAACTAAATTTTTCTACTTAGTTTAAAACGTGATTTTTTTTTTTGGTTGAAATGTCTTGACCATTTGAAAAGATTTGTTTTTCTGTTTTACCATATTTCATTATGTTAAATTTGATTTGAAGTTTCAGACCCATTGCAGTTAGTTTTTACATGTTTAAACTTAGGTATGTAACTGAATGCCTTGTGTGGTCTGCCTTATCAGCTCACTTGGGACCTAATCTATTTGAACTTAGTTCAGTAGTGTTTATTTTGTAGCAAATAAACACATACTGTGTGTTTACTTTCACTAACAAAAGATTTCATCAGTCTTTTCTTTTTCAAACTTTCGGAGTACATGAATAGAATAAAATGCCTTGGTTAGAGGAATACTGAATAAAGATGGAGTGCCATATGATGATTTCAACAGTACTGATTACCTCTCCATAAAACTCTTCCTTAGACTTGTGACAGTACTGTACATTTTTTCTATTTTTCAGTGTTTTTTTAATATCTTCTCTGACTTTCCTTACAGAAACTGTAGGAATCCCTCTGGACTCATTTTGATTTCTTAGTTTTTCAGGCCCTCATATATGAATCACCCTAATGCATTTCACCTGTCATCCGTGTACAGGAGACTTTAAACCCTGCATTCTCACCTGACTATCCTTTCACTCTTGTTTCCACTGTGTCCCATTTCAGGAACTGTTTCATGGCTGCTGCTTTGTTCTGTTTGTTTTCCCCAACATCTTTATTTTGCTAATTCACATACTATTCCTTTCACTTACTTAAAGTATACAATTCGATTGTTTCTGTAAATTCTTAGAATTGGTTAACTATCACTTTCTAAATATCGAACTTTTTTACCATCCCCACAAAAAAGAAATCTTAACCCATTACTGGTCACTCATTCTCTCCCTTCCTTCCCTCCTTCCCTCAGCATTAGGCAACTACTAGCCTACTTTCTGTCACTATAGATTTTCCTATTCTAGACATTTTATGTAAGTGGAGTTATGCAGTATGTGATCTTTTGTGTCTTGTTTCTTTGTTTTGGCGTACTGTTTTCAAGGTTCATCCATGTTATAATCTTTTTATTGCCATAGTTAACATTCCATTTTACTTACATACTCACTGGAGTTAATGGATATTTGGGTCGTTTCCACTTATTGGATATAGTGAATAATGTTCCTATGGGGACATAGGATGTTATTTCTCTTGGGAATGTACTGGGAGTAGAATTGCTGAGTCATAAGATAACTGTGTTTAACATTTTTGAGGCAATCCCAGACTTTTCCAGAGTGGCTGACATTCCCACCAACTAAAGCGATTTTCAGTTTCTGCACATTCTTGCCAGTCTGTTACTCTGTCTGTCTTGGGCTCTTGGGCTCTTACTGTTACTCGGATGGCTTATGGATGAACTGGTAGTATGGTCTCTAAATTAGGTGAAAATGCATGCAAAATAGTGAGTGTTTGCAATTTTTTTTTTTTTTAGAACACTTACCTTTAATTTCTTAAAATCATTTGTGTTATAGAAATGGTTAACCATCGCTGAGTCTTCAAAATGTACTTTACAGTTTGTCATTCTTTTACTTTGTTTCTGTCTAATCTGGCATTGCTGAGTATTGTCCTATATTTTAAGCAATCAGAATACTTTGAGGGTAGAATCAGAGAAATCTACATCATAAACAAATGTTCCAGTACTAAAAATAATAGTGATACTAAGCTAAGTCAAGTGATGACTTGAGTGTCAGGTTCTTTCAAGTTCTTACATATTAATTTATTTAATCATCATACTAACAAAAAAAAATAAAAGAACTTTTTTTTCCTAGTGCAAAACTACTGGTGAAAATAAGGGTAAAAGAAAAGTCAGTATTTTTTGTTCTCACAGCTAGTCAATAACCAGACTGGGCTTAGTAACTGAGCAGTCTGACCCTGCAGTTTGGGACTTTAGTTAACCATTCTGCTCAATTGCTTTTCAAGAGCGAATTATTGAGCGTATAGATGTATGAAAACCTCTATTCTAACTTGTTAACTCTGTGTTAAAATGCCTACTCTTATTGAATCTGTTTTTTTCTGAACGCCAAAACATGGAAGGCCTCACCATCAAAAGAACCGTTCATGACTTAGATATGCTTCTGTGCCTCTCTCTGTTGGCCATATGTAACTAACTTACATAGTGTTTGCTTAATAGTGTGGTCTGTTAAATTACTTGTTTAATTCAAGAGATTTGAATTAAAATCTTTTTTTCCACAAACACATAATTTCATCACCCTCTCTTTTATGTCTCATTCTGCTTAATCTTTTTACAGTAAGTATTTACTGTATGTACTTCCAATACTGGAAAGCTAAATGTTAACAGAGTAGAAGGAGAAATAGCAAGAGGCCAACTATTTAGTGTCCCTAAACGATGTTAGAATGACACATTTTCTCATAGCATTTCACTGACATGGTTGGATGAGGTAATGCTGCAGTACTGAGAGATATCTAATATTGAGAAAAGACCTTCAAATACTAGAAAGGAACTGTGTTTCTAGTTGGGAATTGAATTTACTGGTAAAGATGATAAAATGGAGGTAATTAAATAATATGACCGTAAGAAAACAAATGTAGAAATTGATATTCTTATGGTTTTAAAAAATTTTAGGCAAGAATTTGAGTGGAGTTCTTTTTATTATGACAAGGAAATTTACTGTCAGTTTTCAATAATTTATCCTATATCAAGAAAAGCAGATTTTCCTAAGTAAGGAAAACTAAGTAGAGCATCATAACATACATGAAGCTTACATTGTCTAAGTTTGGTACAAAGAAAGTACCTTTCTAAACAATATTTTTTTCTTTTTCAGGATGATCTTGGAAAAAGAAGGACCTCGCTCCTTGTTTAGAGGATTAGGCCCCAATTTAGTGGGGGTGGCCCCTTCCAGGTAAAAAATAAAACAAAACAATAAGTTAAGCAAACTTGTGGCAGTCTTTCTTGTTTCAAGCTGAAGAGAAGTTAAAGTGGTAAGGATAATACACTACGGTGTAACAGGTGTCAGTAAACTTCTTAGAGATATACAGATTATACCAAGTTCAAAAGGCAAAGAGAAAGGGACTAGCAGTAAGAAAATAAGGACCTGAATCTCTAGAACTATGCCTAATTTTTGAGTTACGTTGTTTGGCTTATGGAACAAAAATCAGTTTTTATGGAACCAAAGAAACCAGAACTTGATGCATTAATTTGCTAACTTTTCTTATATTACTTTATCTTTTGACTTCTTACATGCTAGGCTGCTGTGTACAATTCACATTCAGGGTGAAAATGCATACCCAACTCTCCGCATCCAAACCATATATTGGATCTTTGTCTCATTGTTTATTGGGTTTTAACTTCTTATGGGCCTTTTTCTTTCTTTTTAAAATTTTTTTCAAAATTCATCCCCATTGTAAAAACTAAGGGAAATGTTTAGCATGCAGCGTGAATTTTACCTTTAACATATAATTTATCTTTCTGTACACCTTCCCATATCATTTCTCTTTCTATACACCTTTCCACACTTTTCTCCCCAGACATAAACCATTAATATTAAGTAGTTTGGTGTATTAATTCCCATTAATTTTTAAGATTTAGGCACTTAAAAACATTTCTTACTATCACTTACATAAATTGAATCATATTAAATATTTTACCAAATTCTTCTTAAAGATTTTTTCCTTGAAAATCTGTGAGTTTTTTTTTTTAATTATGCAGTATGACCACCCCATCATTAGTAAGCATTACCTTGTTGGTATACCTTTCAATTATCTCCAGATTTTTGCTATTAAAAGTAATGGTTTTGTGAACATAGCTCTGCATTTAACTTTGAGTACTTATGTAAATACATTTTTTTGGGATAGTTGTCCAGAATTTCTGGGTAAAAGGACATAGGCACATTTGAAACTCATGAATATTGCTCAATTTCTTTCTGAAAAGGCATCTCATATTTTTGTTCTCAAGTTGTTAGTTGCTCTTTACTCATATATTACCAACGTTGACTACTATCCATGTCTTTTAATACTAGCTAAGTAGATTAAACATGATTTTAACTTTTTAATTTTTGCTGTAGTCATTCTCTCTGTCTTGGATTGTTATTTGTGTATCTTCTGTTGAATTGCCTATATTTCTCATTTCCTCATTAGACTGGCTTCTTTTTTCTCATTTCTAGGAATGTAATTATTCCTCTGGCAATTTGGCATCGTTAAATATATCCTATTTTTTTTCTTTCTCATAAAGTAAATTGTTGCATTTTAAATTACATTCTTTCCTTTTTTCATGAACATATAATCAGAATTATTGGGAATTAACAGGATATTTGGTACAGCAAACAATTCAATACTGGAAAGCTAAATGAGAAGGTAATTGGGATACATGAAGTAATAATATTAATTATTATATATTATATCAATTATTATAATTAATAATCGGAGAAATATTTAGATTTAATGGAATGTTCATAAATGTTAGTAAATACAATCTGATCTGATGGGACTGGTTTCTTTTGGAGTTGTCTTTTTAAGAATACCATGAGCTACCATGTATAGTGTAAGTTAAAATATACCACAGTCTCAAATTGTTTTAATATATACTTTGATTGTACTGTCATTCTGCCTTCCTCTTTCCATCAATTGAAGTGTGCATACCACAAATTAAGTGTATTTAACTTGGCCTTCGCATTATACAAGCCTTCCAGTCTATTCATGTTTTCCAATCATTAAAATCTTTTTCTAGTAGTTGGTTTCAGTCAGTCAAATTGCTGTTGAAGTGTTCTCTGTTTGAAGATGCTAGCAACTTTACATTTGAGCTTTTTTTTTTCTTAATGAGTCAATAAAGAAAGTACTTTAGTGTCTTTATGGGACCAGTGTGTAAATTAATCTGATGTTACGTGACAGTGTGTCTAAGACTTTGTTTTGAGATTTCTTTATTCTAAAACTATAAAGATCAATTTACATGTCATTCAAATCTTGTGAATTAAGCAACATGCTTATTGATAAAATTTAAATATTTATTTTAGAGCAATATATTTTGCTGCTTATTCAAACTGCAAGGAAAAGTTGAATGGTGTATTTGATCCTGATTCTACCCAGGTACACATGATTTCAGCTGCAATGGCAGGTATGAATATATAATATTAAAAAATAAAAAAATTTCCCAAAACCTAGAGACTTAATAGTGAATTATGATGAATTTACATTGAAAAGTTAAGGTGATTGATTAATGGGCTTTTCATTGATTAGCATCTGCAAACATGATTTTTAGACTTACTAGTATATAATGAATTTAACCAGAATGCATATGTAAAATCTGTTGTCAGTTGACTTTTTTATAAGTAGAAGTGTAAGTGATAGCATGCAGGTAATATATACACTATGTATACTGTGTAGTCCACTGAATATTTACTGATCACTTTTAACAGATTTAAGAATCCAGTCTTAATTACACTAAGTTATGGAGCTATAATTTATTTTTCTCTCCTCAATTTCTGTTAGTGCCTTTTCCCTTTTTGCTGCATGTTTTGGCTTCTGTCTGAAATGTGCCAGCAGTTCTTGGTAAAGTATCCATTTTGTCCTGTGCTCAAATGCTGAAATTTTTGTGAGTGATGTGTTACTAATAACTTAGTTACTGTGATATATGTATTTTTAAAAAATATACTTAGCATATCTACAAATCACACTAGATAGCACCCAAAATTTAGGCACTGGCTGTGTGTACATGCTTGCTATAGAAATGTTTTCCAAGAACTCTTTTGTCATTGATGAAAATATATGGTTGTGAATTAAAACAGCTAGCCCTCCACCTCTGATTTCATTCCCTTAAAGATGATAAACTGGAAAATTGGTTCTGGAATCATTTGCTGCCTTGCATGTTAGACAAAGCCATGACCTTTGGTTCGCCTTAGAAATTCTCAATGGTTTACTGAGATTTGTTGCATATTTAACCATATCTCACACTTCCAAATTATGCTATGACTTTATAAAGCAAATTATAGCTACTTTTATCAACTGTTGATAAATTGTCTGTTATGTACTTAATAATGAATGTCTTAAACTGTTAGCCATTTTGTGTTTAGAAGTAAATTGGATCGATCTGAATCACATATTTAATGAAGTACAAGTTTGAAATACTAATTTTTGAAAGAGCAATAGCCATATAATCTAGCAAATACTTGAAAATTTTCAAGGCCTTTATATTTAGTAAATGTTGAATGACTCATTCAAGTTTTATGGATAGGAGGTGCAACCTTAAATGTTAAGATGGTGACATATTCTTATTTACTACTGAGGAAAGATGTTGGAAGGCTAACTAGCTAGGTGATTTATATGAACCACCATTGTTTTATCTTTAGAGAAGTAGGTTGTTCTACATAAATGTGGATTTTTAGAATTAGTTCTTTAATACTATGTAGATTATCTAGTTACAATTAGATTTATTTTTTAATGTACTACTTTTTACAGATGTTGAATACGGATAGATATGATTTTCCTTCTACAAATTTGAGTGGGTATAAGGTAAAAGTTTGTGGCCAATGACAAACTATATAACCACTTATAGTAGGTTCTTTATGAATATTTTTCTAGAATATGAGTGTTTGTGTTTTGATTTTTAACCACAGAAAATTGTAAAGAAATGTTAATCATTTTTAAAAGAATTGAAATCAAGAAAACTAGGTGAGCATTCATTTTAAACTGAGGGTTATTGTTATATATTCAGTATTATTAATTTAGGGTGTCAGAATATTTTAATTCCCACTGGAACTTTTTTATTAGACTATCAGAATTTATTACTATATTTGTATCACATTATGAAGAATTTCAGTGGAATTGTCATTTGCACTTTTTTTCTCAAATGTGTACAAATATTAACTGTTTTTTATCTATACATTGATAATATTTCCAATTTAAGTCCCTTGAATTTTAGCAAATTGAACCCTTGTTCAGAGATTATTGTACTTTACACTTGTAATTTGAAAAGACTTCTTCCATTTGTTGCAGTCGCCTTTTTCTGAGAATTGTGCTTTTAGAGATTTGTTGGCACTATTCAAGAACATTAATATTTAGCTTTGCAGTTTTCATATGTAACTCCCTGACTGGTAAAACTGAATGGTCCCATGCAGACTCCTTAAGGCATTAAGGTAGCTTTTTGCCCCTTCATTCTTGAAATAATCTAGACAAGATTGTGCTGTTTTTCTTCAGGTTCATTTGTGTGGAAGTCTTGTAAATATGAATTGGGGGGCAAAGTGCTTATAGGCAGTTATGTGAAAAATCGTTTTTTTAGACTGGCTATTAAAAAAATGCTAACCTTGTCACTTTAGTATTTAAAAATGCACTAAAATAGACCACTAAAGATATTGCCTACAAGATTTTTTTCACACCAATTGCACACATAATAATGCACCTGGTACATAATTTTATTTCTAGTAACCTGTCAATTCAGCTATCTTTCACATTTTATCTATATAAACTTACGTACAGTTGACTATATGGTTTACCTGCTTTTTACTTTTTTCCTACATCACCTTTGTCATACTGTGTTTCTTAGCAGTTGAGGATATTTGTTTTTTTGAGAGTATTTGTGTTTTTATTTACATAAACTTGCATATCCCTCTGTATACACTGAAACACAAATGTGTGTACAAAAAATAGTATTACATTTCCTTTTCCTTTATATTAGTTTGCAATTAAAATTTTTTTTCCTGGACTGTATATACTTTTGTATATAACATTACAGATTTTAAAGAAGTGAATTTTTATTGGACTACATATTCAAAGTTACTGCTCAATTTTAAAATATAAATATTGTAATTATTTAGCATTTACTATATACTTACTGGGTTTTATTTGCTTATTAGCACTCACTTATTTTTCAAGATATATTTTTCTATTTGACTTGGTTTATTTTAATGGTTACAGTTTTACTCATTTGATAGAAGTTTTGTCTTGGAAATATGAAATATTTTTTAGAATATTTTATTTGTCCATGGCCATTTGTTTAGCCCAGTGGCTGGTTTGACAGATGTTTTGTGTGTTTGTGTGTAAACATTCTTCCTGTTTTTTGTTTTGTAGAACACAAGAAATTAAATAGGAAATAATCCAAAATATTCCATAAAAATGGATGTGCAATATTACTGGCAATAGTGCAAAAGGTGAAAGGTACTATTGTAGTGACATATACTTTATTTTATAAAAGTAATTATAGTTACAAAATGAAGTTACTTGAATAGGGTGTTTTTGGGGTATAGATTTACTAAATAAGCTTATTGTTCAATAGAACATTGTTATTTCAACTCTGATCGCCATAGATAATAATGAAAGAATAATGGGATATGTTTATCCCCTCTAAATATTTTCTTAGATGATTTCCCTTTGACAAGGTTAGCATTTTTTCTTTAAAGTAAATGGTCTTCTTTTAGGTAAGTATGTGGACTCTGAAACTGCTACAGATGGCAGAATTTTCAGTACTCGGTGCATTTTTTAAAAAAAAATTTAAGGCCCATTCTGATTATTTCTTTTTTTTAATTTAAAATTTTCAAAAAAGTTAGATCTCACAGTAAATATTTCTCAAATCCTTCCAATGGGATTCATTTTGTACACATGTTTCTGATGAGGTCACTGCTTGTTGTTATGATACAGAAAAGCCTGTGTCTATTTTAGGCATTTACTGTACATTTCTCCCGAGAAAAGAGTGAGATCGTGTCATCTCATGCTCCCCATCCGCAGGTCACTTCCTGTAGAAATATGGACTAACTTAAACCTCGTGAGTACTGATCTGAGCATCTCTTGCAGCCTCTAGTATAAGAACACACCCTGGGAATTTATAATAGCTATGGAATTAATAAAAGGCGGGAAATGAGCTCTTATTTCCTGAATTTGTGTGTGTGTTGAGTATTTTATAAAACTTTAAATTTGATCCCTTCATAATACTCCTTTTAGAAGGAAGACTGGGATAACTCTTCAGTCATTGTATAATAAAAGCCTGGGGTATTCCACTAGGCCATATAGTCCTGACCTCCAAGAATTTGTGAATAGTTTTTTATATAGATAGTTGTGATATCAGACCACCCTGTGACCTTTAGAAAAGAATAATAGTGCTTTTTATTCAGCATAACATTTAAAAAAATCTATTACAGTGCTCTCCACTCTGTTGATACTTGACTTTCTACCCTCCTGCAAAAACATTGATCTTAATGCCTTACCATTACTTTCCAAATAAATGCAAGATAGTAATATATGGGATCTTAGCTGTTTTAGTTTTAATTTGGTGTGTGGGAGTTTTGGGGAGTAGTTTAATACATTGCTCTTAGAATGCTAGGTGGGCTTTGTTCTTTCAGAAGTTAATTGAAATTAAAAGTTCTGAAAAAATGCTTTAATACAGGTATCACTCACTTAATGAAATGGACATTTTCAGCAATTTAGACATGATTTCTGTTAATGTTTCTAATTGGTTTATATTTTCAAATGTAGTCTTAGATGAGTAAAACTTTAATTTTTTTTTAAAAAGTGTTTGAAAACTTTCTAATAAAATACTAACCATACAACTAACAGTATGTTCACTTTGCTCTAACTGAGGCTATATTAAGTCTTCTTGACCTACAAAAAGATCTTCACATACCTCTATGCCAGTTTTTTTAATGTTTAACTGGGGTGCTCAGAATATTAGTGTGAGTTAGCATATTATCAAAATGTCACAAAATTTAAATGCCGTAATTAAAAGTAATAGGAAATTTCTAAATCTGAGGGATTTAGAATTCCCAGTATCTTTGTCTTAGATGTATGTTTGTCTTAGAAGTAGCAGAAGAAAAATATGTTTAGTTTTGGCTGTTTGTCAACTTCAAATTGCCATACTATATATAATCCTTAATAACACATTTATTTCTTCCCCTTAGTTTCATTTCTTGAATTAATAGATTGCCAGATTTAATAAGTCTAATACTATCTACTTAAAGTGTCTTTGCTTAAGAGAAATAGCATAAAACTCAGGAACCAAGAGTTTTAACTGGTAAAGGACCAATAGCTAAAAACCTGTGATTCTTTAACTTAATGGTTTGCTGGCAGTTAGATTAGCATCTTTATTAAGAATTAGCTTATTATAAGGAGACCAAAATAATTATAGTAAATGCAGGTTACTGATTCTAGCATTTCTATAGCAATAAGTGAGAATGTTCTCTCAGTTACCTAAATTTTAATGTATCCTGTTCCATAGGTTAATTTATGTCTGGAAATGAATCTTACTTAAGTGAGCAATACCTGTTTGCTTCCTGATGTTAGTTATTAATATGTGCAGAGCTTAATTATAATTTATGGGTACTTAAAAGTTTGTTCCTAGTAGCAGTTATAAATATTGCAATATTTGTATGAAGGTTTTTTTCAGCCTCTAATTGAGGATTTTTGTGACTTGGAAAAGTGTTAAGATTGGGTACTAAGTTTATATTTTTAGAAATACAATTTTTATTTTAAAAGAAAACTTTGCTCACCTTTTCAAATAAAAATGTTATAGACTGAATGAAAGCTTTACCTAGATAAGTTTTTTTTAAAGTTTTATGTAAGGATTCCCAGTTTCAGCTTTTCAAAATTTAATAAGCAAATTTTTTTCTCAAATTAAAATTTTCAGAGACTGATTAATAAAGAACCATTGTGAATAGTGCAGAATACTTTGTTCATTTGTGCTAAGTGACTTGACTGCTAAACCCCTCATATTCAATACAGATATTTAGCTCATGCAAATAAGCTAAAAAATAAGGCTCATGTGAAATATGACACAAATACTGATGTATGGTGCATACTTACTTTAAAATATAATTTGAATATCTTTAGTTTGATTTTCTTTACTTAGAAAAACCAGACTTAAAGAAGGAAAAAATATATAACTTTTTTCTCAATTATGCTATGCATGCAAGAATAACCTTTTCCAAACAAAATATTTAAACTGGTCTGATAGTTTTGTATTTTTATTCTCTTCCTTTAACCAAGGATATATACATGGAAAGAATCTTTTACTTTAAAATGTTCCTTGTAACCTGCCCCAAATCTTAAACTTTTATTATTTTAATGCTGAATGATGCTTACAAATTATTGTTCCCATTCTAGTTTTAGATGTACATATGTGTGTAGTGTTAAAAGCATTTGAGAGAAATAGAGATTATGTAATCGTTACTGAACTGTTAAAGGAGTTACCAAACCAGACTTTTATTCCCTTTATCTTGTTGATAAATAGATGTAATTTGAGCATCTCTTTGTGAAAAATCTGACTGTTTCTACAGTTTTAAAATAATGGATTAAGGCAGTAAAATTTGAGTTAGCTAGTTATCTGTCATCATAGAAGGGAAGGAATTGTGAAAACAAATTCCTATTTGTAAATAATTTTACATTTGTAGGTGTACCCATACTAACTTTGAAAGCCAAGAAAGACTATGATTGCTTCTGACTATGTTAACTTAAAAAAAAAAGATTAAGTGCACCATAGCATTTTTTGTTCCTGAAAGTCTTTAATCATAGTAAATGTGCTAATTACATTCCACCTTTCTAAAAACAATGTGCTTGACCTGCTAGTATTTACTAGGAAATAATAAAACAGTTAAGATCCTTACATATTTCTGCTTGTAACTTTCCATTGAATTTCAAGACCAGTTGAATAAACTTAGTGTGGTGTAAGTCGTTCTATGAAGTTTGAAAGATATGTTAAAGTCATTTTTGGATAGATGAAGCAGTCTTCCCAAGTTCCCATCAATAAGATAGCATTTGATATTTTGCTATATTTTCATAACATCAGGATGCTAGCTAGTAAAAGGTAGAACTACTGTAGTAACCTAGAAACATTGTTCCAGGGATCTTAATTTTTACTACCTGGAGTGAGCCATCTTAGGTGACTGCCCTTTTGCACTGATGGTGCATCATGTTTGGTTTTAAAGTCAACAAGAATTGCCTTCTACCCTGAGTTTCTTTTTTCAATGTCTATAAAAATGAGAGGGAAATTCCACTTTGTAACTTT
Source organism: Galemys pyrenaicus (assembly GCA_019455555.1). Lineage (NCBI taxonomy): Eukaryota > Metazoa > Chordata > Mammalia > Eulipotyphla > Talpidae > Galemys > Galemys pyrenaicus. The sequence continues at coordinate 21,260,275 of JAGFMF010011830.1, read as the reverse complement.
TAGAACTTTTGAGGTTTTGTATGTGTTTAAATGGATAAAAACCAGATCTGTCCTGTTAATCATAACAGAAACTTTTTCTATATGATTATTATTATTTTAACAATAGAAGCAAGTGTGTGTTTATATAAAGTATTCATAAGGCCAAACAGTTCTTTCTGGTACAAAATCAATTTATGGTCAGATATTAGTAAATGCTGAAATTTATATGGAATCCATTTTGAGCATAGTTATTTATGATGATGATTGGACCCCAACTAGCTGTTTTAAGAGTTTGCATGCTAAAAAGTCCTAAATACATAAAATTTCTAATTTTGTCCTTAGAAATGGGTTTTTGAATTCAGCTTAGAAAGTCAGGGTACCCCAGGAGATATTCTGAATATTTATATCTATTTATATAAGCAGATTTTGCTCTTAAAATTCTTTTAGTTATGGTCAGAATTTGATAATGTAGATTGGAAATAAAATATAATTGTTTGTGGTCATGAATTTGTAAAATGAAAGTATAAAACATCAATAGCTTAAATACTATGTGCATTTTCTTTCATAGAATTTAAAGACCTTAAAGTTAATAATAGTGTTTTCTTAATTTTTACTTGAGTTCATTTTAAACGTGTTTGTTTAGGTTTTACTGCAATCACAGCAACCAACCCCATTTGGCTTATAAAGACTCGGTTACAACTTGATGCAAGGTATGTTGATTCATTAAAATAAAGTTGCTTCCAACTAATTTTATTCTACAAATTTCTGTCAGTGAGATTCAGTGCCAGGTATCTAAGTCTTACATTTGCTACTGAATTTGAGGTTTTTGATACTTGAGTCTGCCATTAGAAGTAAAAATGACATGATAATTGACAGAAAGGGTGTATTACTGTGAACTGTGTGTGTGTTTAAAGAAGAAAAAGAAAAAGACATATTAACTTAGTCCAAGAAGTGATACTTTCACTACATTGGTGAATAGGTGATTATAATCACCCTCTCCAACAGCTCAATAAGCCATATAACCAACTTATTATAGAGTGAATCTTTCAGAATCATTGGTCAAATTAGGTAACCTTATAGAGAGTTCTAGTATGGGATTTACCTTGTATTTGTAAACTTTCATCTATTATCACTGACTACTTTATGGTCGCATTAGTCCTTCAATAAATCTCTATTGAACAGATACTGCTAGGTACTAGATATACTAGAAAAGAGTGGAGACTGGCTTTAAATGGAACAGGCCAGGAATTTTAATTAGCCCACTTGAAGCAGAGACACAGCCACTGTATACTTCGTAGGTCCTAAGTTTAGGGCCTTAAGCACGTTTTGGGAACTAAGAGAAGGCCAGAGCAGTGCCATTTAAGAGTTTGCAACCTTGGGGCTCCCTGCTGGCGCAGGGGTTAAAGACAGCACTATGAAGCTCTTGCCAGCCACTGAAACACGAGTTCGATCCCCAGCCAGGGAGCTAACCCACGTGGTGCAGCAGACCTTACCTGTCTTACCTACTGCCCCCCTCAACAGTATATTTCAGTAGATTGCCTGTTCTGTTCCCCAGCACTGTCTCTGGAAAATACTCTCACCCCACCCTGTACCTCTGGCCTACACCCAAGTTCTTGTATGCATAAAATGAATATTTAAAAAAAAAAAATCTTGCCACTTCAACTCCTGTTGTCCTTTAGCACTGAAAGTGGCAAAAAAGGTAGAGATTACCCCATCTGGTGTGTTACAATAATAGCTTAATACTTTGCATATGCTTTAGGTTTTTTTAAAGACTTATTTTTATTTATGCATGCGTGCAAGACTGGGGTGCAGGCCAGAGGTGCAGGGTGCAGAGGTGGTGAGAGGATTCACCAGAAACGGGGAGCAAAACAGGCAATCTACTGAAATACACTGCTGAGGGGAGAAGGGTGAGACAGAAGAGTTCTGTTGTGCCATGTGGGTCAGCTTCCTGGCAGGAGATCAAGCTCTTACTATAATAGCTGGCAATAGCTTGATAGTGCTGAGATTTAACCCCTGTGCCACCCTGTAGGTACCATTTAAACTCATTTCTTTTTTTTTATTATTATTAGATTTATTTATGCATACAAGCACTGGGGTACTGGCCAGAGGTGTGGGGGGGTGAGAGGATTCACCACAGACAGAGCAGGGAGCAGAACAGGCAGATCAATGGAAGTACACTGCTGAGGGGAGCAGCCGGCACAGCAGGAGAGGTCTGCCGCGCCATGTGGGTCCCCTCCCTGGCCAGCAGCAGGGATCGAACTTCATAGTGCGTTGCTTAACCCACTGCGCCACCAGGGAGGCCCTAAACTCATTTCTTATAGATAAAATCCTTCTGGGGGAAAGAGAGTGTAAGGTATAAATATTTTTCCAAATTCAAAATTATGCATGTATAAACTTAAGTAGTACAGAAGAATGTTTCCTGGGCATAGTACTCAATAAATGTTTAATAACTATAGAGGTCTTATTTAGTATTCACTAGGATACTGAGTTGAAACATGGTTGTTTCCTTCAAAGGATCATAGGAAATTTGTCTTAAATTCACCCAGTCATAGTTTGGGAGAAACCAAGGGGAGGGTGGTGGGGGGCTGGAAGAATTCCTCAAGTACATAGAAATTAGATTACTCATGCTGCTTGGTTTCTGACATACTGTCATCATTGATGTCTCCGTCATTCTTTTCATATGTTAATAAATGCAAAGGAAATTCAATTTAAAACTAGATTTAATATGAAGATTTTTTTGTTTTGTTTTTGTCTTGAGCTGCATGGTGGTGTATTTGGACTAATACAACCTCAATGAAGATGTGAAATTGAAGATTAAATGTAGTACAAATTTTGCATCCAGTAAACTACAAACTGTTTACATGTTGCCCATCTAATATGACAAATTTGGGACACAAGAATAGGAAATCTAAAATGTTCTAAAATTCTGATATCACTTCATGAGTTAGAGGGTCATTTTCTTTACTACAGTATCATTTTTACTATATTTGCCTTATGTAAAAGCCTATGCTGCTTTGTCTAAGTTAGTTTAATAAGACTTTTCCTGTTTTCCTTTTCAGGAACCGTGGGGAAAAGAGAATGGGAGCTTTTGAATGTGTTGGTAGAGTGTATCAAACAGATGGACTTAGAGGATTTTATAGGGGCATGTCTGCTTCTTATGCTGGCATATCAGAGACTGTTATCCATTTTGTTATTTATGAAAGTATTAAGCAAAAACTACTGGAATATAAAACTGCTTCAACAATGGAAAATGATGAAGAGTCTGTAAAGGAAGCATCAGATTTTGTTGGAATGATGCTAGCTGCTGCCACCTCAAAAACCTGTGCCACAACTATAGCATATCCACATGGTAAGAGGACTTCAGTTTATAAGAGTAATGCACTACTAATTCAGAATTTTGTTCACATTCCAACCAACAACTTGCTTGTTAGAGCATTTATAAATTACTGAATTCCAGTAAACAAAATACTGTTCTTGGGAATTCATCATAAAGGGATTAAATCTGTATTTATCATGAGCTCTAAATAGTCGTATTTCAGTTCAGAAGTTAGTCTAGTTAGGCATCCTTTGGGCAGGTTACTATTTTTTTTAAAAAGTATGGCTGTAGATATTCCATTAGCTTTGTTTCATTACTTTATTGCTAATCTACAGAAGAGGGAAGTTATCAGCAATGTGGTTTGGGTTCTGGCTCTTATGGAGGACCAGGATGACCATCTAAGTGAGAAATAAAGTATTTGGGAGTTTTAAGTATCCTGTCGATTCAGGTGAGATACTATTAAGAGAAGGGGTAAAGTACTTATTGAGCAAATTATTTTGGAGTGGAATGTATATAAACAGCATGAATTTTTAAAAGGGGAAATAAGATTTCAAATATTGTGAAAATGACTTTAGGCCATTTTCATCAGGTAAATTATGTTGAAAACTTTTTGAAAAATAATGGAAAGGACAGAAGGAACAGTAGGAAGTAAAATTCTTGCCCTAGCTTGTGCTCTCAACTGACTGAAACTTTATTCTCATTAGCCCCAATTTCCTCACTTTTTCAAGAAGAAGAAAAAAGTGGATGAATAACAGTCTTTAAAGATCTTAAGATCTCTTTCCACTTTCAAATTTTTTTGCTTACTTGCTTCCCAGATGGGGCATTAGCTGGCAGCTAGTATTTAACATTTCGGTTTATTAACATGAAATTTCATGTTAGTATATGTGGAACATCCTGAATAAATTAGTGCTTCTATTTTCTCATTGTTACTATGTACTCTTGAAAAAGTCTTTTCTGCTTATTTTCTCATTGTATCATTTTGCATTCATCTGTGGCATTACCTTCACTTCCTTTCCTACTTCACCTTTTTCTTATCATACCTATCTCCTTTTTATTTATATCTAGTATATAACCTATATTTTGTTCCATTCCATCTTATAACATTCAGGAGCTTATAAAATTTTATAATTGGTATCCATGAGTTTAGTTGGCTATTTTATATGTTTGGTGTTACTCTAATGTGACTGGTTTCAGTATTTGACACATTAAAAATCATTTATGCTAAGTTTATACTTGCAGACTGATAAAATGGTAAAGAAAAAAATGATAGAAGTGACTGATAAAGATGACTTTATTTTTTTCCTAAACAGAAGTTGTAAGAACAAGACTACGTGAAGAAGGAACAAAATATAGATCTTTATTTCAGACACTATCTTTGATTGTTCAAGAAGAAGGTTATGGGTCTCTTTACCGTGGTCTAACAACTCATCTGGTGAGACAGATTCCAAACACAGCCATTATGATGGCCACCTATGAATTGGTGGTCTACCTACTTAATGGATAGCAACATCCAGCTGCCATACTACAAAGAGGGAAGACCAAAAGATTATAGTGGACCATGGAATAGCGAAACCAGCATGATGGACAGAAGGAAAAGAGTTTGGGAACATGTAACTATGCCTAAGTGAAAGTTTGGTTATAGGAATAAATCATACCACATTACTCAGTCTTTTTAGTAATGTGGAAAAAAAAACTTGACTGCCTCCAAAGGAAATGCCTTTAGAAGCACTCCTTCCTCAAAATTGCCATTTTCTCTATCATGTCCACAGGACACAGCTGGCATTTTGTTGATTTGTGGCAGTCAAGAGTGTAGTGTTTTATTTCATGAGCACTTTTCCAGACTTCTAAACAAAACCATCCCTAATTGCATACTGTGCTGTAACTATCCAAAGATAGTATTGACAGTTACACATTTCTGTCTTTTGGCTTCTGTTTAATTCCTGTAAAATGAAAAATAACAAAAACAGTGAAACCTTCAGTAGTATTTTCATATTTTCTTGAAAGAATCAGGCACAATATTTTAAAAGTAATTATTTGGCATTAGTCTCTGACAACCAATGAAATACTGTCTAAAGATCTTCTATATTTTTAGCTTTAAAAATTTGGTTTCCACTGCAGACAGATATTTAGTGTTAAATATAACATGGACATTTACATTAGTATCATATTCAAATGGTAATAGTTTGGGACAAAATAGACCAGTAAAATGTTGATTCTAGGCCATTTCAGTGATTTGTGCATGTATTCACGTATTTTCTAACTTTATGATACATGATTCAACCCAATGTCTTTTCAATAATTTATTAGCTATGAACTTGAATTCTCTCCTGTCCCACCTATGTTATCATTTTCTTAAAGTGGAAAAAATTGGCCACTTCTGAATACTTATCTATTTGCTTTCATATCAGAAATATGAACATTTGAATTACTTCCAAAGATCAGTATAGATTGCCTTTATTTTCCAGAGGAAATGGCAATTTTCATTTTGGACTTCACACATTTTTTTAAGGTGATAGAAATACCTGGAGCAGTTATAAACATTGTAGAAGAGGGACCCTGTGCTATCTGAACAGGTTGTGATCCTAACTGACTAGGGTTTATAAATGAATAAATTGCCTTTGACAAGAAATTGATTCTCTCCTGATTTCTTGAATGGAAGGTCATCGATTCACATTGATTCAGTTCAGTGTCCTAACAGGAGATCGCTTTTACAATATGCTGTTGAGTTTAACTGTACCTTTTAATACTTTTAATGTATTATATATATATGGCCCTTATGAAGATGTTTGCTGTAATTCTGTTAGGAGACTTCCTTATGGATGTTTTGCTATACTGGTACATAAAATCTCTATAATTAAACGCCAGTGTGGTAATCATTTTGTATACATGAACTGCGCATTTTGCACAGTGGCTTTACCTTAATGACTCTTAGTGAATGCACTTTGTGGCCTTTTTTCGGAAGGGAAGGCAGGAGGGGTAAGAGTAGGAGAGAATTTCATGCTAAGAATTTTTTATAAAAAACATTGGTCATGTATTAGGCAGAAACAGTGTTTATGACATTTTTCTGGGCTTTGGGTATGTTTTGGTCATCTTTGGTATAAATGTTTCACATATTCTATGCACTGTACTGTCCCTAACTTAAAAAATTTAGCATGTCATTTGGAAGCTTTATTGTCACCAATGAAACAGTCTTCTTTTAAATTCTTCCACTTTCTTAATTTACTTATAATCAACAGTAACTGGATGTTTTTGAGGTGCTTTCATTGGAATTAAAAATATTCCAATCTGTTTGGAGACCAAAGGCAAATACAGTTTCATTACCTTTGAGATTATTCAACGCCTCTGTGGTAAATTTCAGTTTGATATTTATTTTGATGCCAAAAAAAAAACAGTAATGAATTTTTAATTTTAATCTGTAGAAAAAGTTTCAATCTACAGTGTTTACCTTTTCAGGTGCCACTTACACTGCCTAATACAGTGCCATTTGCCTTGAGATGATCTTTAAACACTAGTTGTGTTGAATGCAGGACAGAGAGTCTCCCTAATCCTAATGATCTCATGCCCCACATTGATTAAGAACGCTATGAAAACCAGCAGCTATGGAACATCTTATATTTAGTTGTAGCAAATTCATAACAAGTGTCCTTCAAGGATGAACATGTATTCTGTTCCTATTTGTTTTTAATAAATAAAATTTCTGTTGACCTTTAGTGCGTTATATTCAGTTTTTAAAAGTATTATGTATGTACTGGAAGGGAAAAGATCTTAGAGTCCTAGACTTCGTTTCTTTTTGTAACAACTGGAAAGGAACAAGTTACTTTTTCCCTCCACAGCAGTCAGTGGTAGTTTACTTCAAGTTTGGAATCTATAATTAAAAAACAAAAATTATATGTAAAAGTTGTATATAAAGTTTCTCACTGAAATCTTTGGAGATTTTTTTCAATTGACATAGATGTTTTCAAAGAAAAACATGCTCAACGCATTACTCTTCTTAAATATACTTTGTTTTCATGTGCTTTCTATCACATCTTATTTTTAGTATAGAGGTAGTCACTTTCCAGATGAGTATGTGCTTTTATGATAAAAATTTCTCAGAAAATAGAATTGAACTTATTCAGGTTAAAGCAGTAGATCCTGAAAGCGCCTTTGCTCATGGAGTAGCAGATGGTACTCTGGGACCTATGGCTCTGAGAAATACATTATTACAAAGTCCAAATTGGTATTTATAAACCCTCTGGTTCTGGAGTGCCATGCAGTGCTTTTAAGTCTAGAGGAAGAAACTATCACCAAAGCTTTGTCTTTGTTTTTACCATGTATGTAACTCTGTGGAACCAACCTTACTAGATCTAGGGGCCACAGGCGTTGGTTTGTAACCTTGAAACTACGGTGGAATATCATTAGGATATTTAATCCAGCTTTTTAGCTCCTAAAACAGAAGCCCATTGTGAGTAGAATTATTATGTTAGGACCAGCAGGCTTTGCATGGTTAGAAAAAATGAGCGTTTACTCTTGTGCTGCTGGGGTATGATGCTTCATCATTTTTAGATTTGTTTGAAGTCACTAAAAGTACTGATTTGAACCTGAAGGACTTAGGTCTAGAAATCTCATCGATTATTTACTCTTGGAGCATTTTTCCTAAATATGTTTACATGTTCTTCTGCCCAACTGTTAGTACTGGAGAGACCCCTTTGGGGCTGATAAATGTTATTAAATTCAGCCTTCCTTAATGTTGATCATGACTTTAACATTCCTGAGAATATGCATATTTCTGAAAGATTTAAATTGGAAGAGATTTTAATTTTATAAAAGGATTTAATACACAAACTTTCTGCCCGATCAAATGTCTTTTCCATCATGCCCTGATATTTCCTTGTTAATCTAAACACTGATTATAAGCTTCCTTTTAGTGAAAGTTTAGTTTCACTCAGCTTTTGTGTTGATAAACATTTTGAATGTGTACCCCTGCATATGTGAACATTTAATTATGGCCTGTCAGTCATAGCTAAGTAATCAGCTTCCAAAGAGTTATCTCTTGAACATTTATGTGAGGTTTGCTATTCTTGCATTTCTGTACATGGCTGTAAATTATGTGCATTACTCCGTATTTATGTTAACTAGCTGAAATTGAATTGTCAAAATTCAAAAAATTAAAATATGCTTATGAAAACATGTGGTGGGTTTTTTTCTATCATGTTATCTCTTAATACTTTGCTATGATGAGAATGATACCACACTTGGATTATCTATAACAAAATGCGTTTCCTCTTTCAAGTTGTTAGTCTCATTGACTTATTTAGCAGACCTATTCTTAAACATGTCTGCTGCTAGAACCAACGATGTATCTAGGACTCAAGGTCCAATAACATTCTGTAAGAAATTGTGTTTTTCCATAGTTTGCATAGGTTTATTGGTCTTTAAGCCTAGAACATTTCATGTTTCCTTAATTTGCTAAGAACATCTGAAAAATTAGAGTCCAATTAGGTTAACTTGCTTCATGCTTCCCTGGGTTATGTTTCTTTGTTTCAACTTGTCAGGAGCTGTGATAGAGAAAGGAATTTGTGAGTTTGATTTCTTGAGATTCAGATGTGACATCTATACAACGTTAAAAAATCCAAGTAAGCAGTGTAGTTGAATTTCCTTTATTGCCTTTTTGCACCACACTGTCATTTAACTATCTTAATATATAATTGAGTTCAGTATAGTAATTTAAATTGTTAGCATGTTGTGTTTAAACAGTGATTTCTTGTGTTTTCCCTACAGCCTTTAACAAGTGGCATTTATAGTGATACTAGTCACAAGTAGGCTTTTTTCCGTTTGGATGTTTTGAACTTTCTTAGTGTTTATTTACTACACTAAGTCATCAGGTCTTGGGGATGATGCTGGAACAACTAAAACTTAAAGGAAAAAAATCTATGTGGATTGGCCCAGAATGAAACAATGAGGAGTAATGAGAAATGGTGTTAAATACGTTAATTGGAAAAGTATGGACTGGCTTGCTGTGAATGTAAAGTCACACAGCAACTTTGAAATGGTTTCTAAGAGTTTAACCTGTGTTCACTCTGCAAGCAGGAATTCCTGCTTTGAAGGGAAGGGGTGAAGCGGTTCTCAAGAGAAATGAAATTATGTACAATTGCTCATGGCTTCTCTAACAGTGGTGGTCAAGAGAAGGTCAACTATAGTATATACATGCAGAGGAGTGCTTCAGGGCAAGCAAAAAGTCAACCAGGAATTATAACACTTGCAGTAACAGATACATACTAATTACATATTAGAGAAACCTGGCAAGAAAATTATATATTCAGGCAAAACTAGACAGTGTGACAAATTAGTGTTTACCTGGAGGGGTGGAAGAGGAATTGACTAGTAAAGAGACTTCTGCACTTAACCTGGAATGGTGGCAATTTCTTACATGTTGAAATGGGTAATAGCTGAACAGATATATATATATAATACATAAATTTATTCACTGCACATTAACCATTTGTCTGCTTTATGTTTTCAAAAATCTAATGCAAAACGAAAACATACCTGAGAAGAGTAAATTTGAGTGAAAGCTACAAGGTGAAACACGAAGACTTCACATACTGAAATTGATATAAATCATAGTTAATAAAACATCTCAAGAAATAAAGTTGGAGGGTCTTTAACTTTTGATATGAGTAAGGACCTCTGATGAATGTACCTGCTCCACCACAGCTCAATCTCAGAATATGCATTTTGAGGTACTACTCAAAGGTTTCAAAGTGCCCCCACTACACATACTCGAAAGCTAATCACAGTTAAGGCTACAGAATTCCATAGCGTTACTTGAGTTGCTTTTAGTTCAGTAAGCATCCATATTTCAGTACATAATGATCCTGAACAGAAAAGTGGGGAAAATGCAGCAATTTGCCAGCAAGTCAAGCTTGCTAATTTCAGGGTTTTATGGTACACACCAAATTCTTAATCCCTGCTGAGTACAGTTAGAAGTAGCAGCACCAATATCAAAGTATATATTGAAGCAAGGTTCCTTGCTTCCAGTTGTCAGATTCCAAACTAGACCCAAGTGGATTACAAAGATGGCCAAATGAATCTTGTTTAAGCTTCCATTTTAAAAAGCAATTACAGGAAAATTCAGAGGGCTCGTGTGTTAACAAGTATCTTCTTGTGACCTTTGTCCAAGTGTAACAGCCAGGAATTCTGAGAACTGGTAGGTCTGAGTAACCCTGATGACTTCTTTTTACCTTATCAAAACCTGAGCAGAGAAAAACCAGCAGATGACAGCAGAGGTTGGCAGGGCCAAAGACCCAATACTCATATCTCAGGCTATTACAGCATAAAATGTGGCTCAAAAACTAAAGTAGGGAGGTCAAGGATTTGCCAACATTTCCTGAAGGCTTCTGGCCAAAGCAAGAAGTGTCATGGCAAGTGTTGGGTGATGACGGTACAAAAAGGAACTTGAGGAAGTGAAAAATCATAAAGCTCCATAAAGCTGGGGAGCAGAGGAGAGAAAACGATGGAGAAAGCCCTAAATTCTTCACCAGTTTCAGAGGGAGCAGAGATTACAATCAATGCTTTCATCAAGTGGTGATAGTGGAACATGGAGAAATGACAATGGTTTGGAAGAAGGGAATCATTTAAAGACAAATTAGGGGGTGCAGACAAAGCACCCCACAACACACGGCAGTATTCCCACACCTTTGGCCTGAGACCTTCACATCTAAACAAGTGGTTTCTTCACATCTAGCCAAGCGGTTGACTGTTGCAAAGAGAGGGAAGTAGGGGGGAGAAAGGGCAGAGACTGCAGGCCTAGAAATAAGCAACAAAGTGGTTGTGTGTTGTGCCTTCGCAGTCGCCATCTTCACATCCTCATCCTTCCTCCATGTCTCCTAACTTTTATACGGTCTTTCTCGTTTTTCTGTCTTCTGGATAAATTCAGATGGAACTTCAAATTAAACTCACTTGTTATGTCTGTTCCGTTTTTTATTGTTCCATTGAGTTCTTGGTCCCAGAAGCTCAACTCTGTAGACAGTGGTTACATTTGATAGGATGAGTTGTTACTGCACAACTTACGTATTTCAAATGGACCCATAAAAATAACATTTACAGTTTTTTTTTAAGATAAATTGCCTTTGAATGGAAGCTTCCTTTCCAGTACTTTGAGATCCATAAGACACATTTATGAAATTTACTACTGTGGAAAATGAAGTCTGCTTAAATCAAATGGGGGAAGGGATGCCATACTTTTTCTTTGTGATTTATTGCTGTAACACTGTCCTTCAGGTGACTGAGAGGGTTTCATATTTTCTCTAGACATCATTAGGCACCAAAGTTCTTACAGTACAAACTTGATGCTATATGAATTCTTCATTTTGTTAGCACTACAGTGACTTTTGGATCCACTCCTTTAAACCATTAACTCCATTCATACTAATTGTTGTTATGAATCTTGCAAAGGGGGTGTTTTTTGGTGTTTAGGATCACATTCTATTTTCAGTACGTTTCATAAAATGTGCAAGCTCCTGTAATACTGACATCTTGCATTACTGTCTTAAAAATCTGAAAAATTAAAACCTAATACATAAGAAGAACCTAGAAAGTTAAGTGAGCACTGCAAGGCGCTTGGCCCTACACACATTTGCTAATTGAACTATAATAATGATAGACTTTCGGGACAAGGGAGACCAAAGTCAATGACTCTGGTCATTGAGGACTCTGGTAGACCCTTTCCATTAAGTTTGGGCCCCCACAAGTAAAGTTGAATGTTTTTCTTCCACTCCCATGGGAGTAAAGAAATTTTACTTAGTGCTGACCAGAACAGAGGAGAAGAAAAAAAAAAAAAATCAAAGAAAATGAACCCATTCCTGAGACTATATTAATCTTTATTTATCTATCCCTGAACAGAATTAAAGTCCAAATTTTTATTGCTGGAGCTAAGAGGGAGGCCTCTGGTCATAAAATTTCAGGTATAGAATCCCAAGTGCACGATATAAACAATTCCCATTAGTTCATAGAGAAAGCAATCCTCATCCTAGGTTGTGGAGAACTCACATCATTAATTTTCAAGGACTGCAAGAAACACAGTCAATAAGCTCACAAGGAAACCACTCCACTGGTGACAACCGTCAGAAATAAAAGCAGAAACATCCCACTCTCAAAAAGAGAACAGATTCTGGGACTATCACATATAGGTCATAAAATGCAAATCAGTACATTTTTGAAAATACGGCATACTTGTAAATATCTAGGAGAATTGAACACTAAAAAAAGGTAGAGCAGATTTGGAAACCAAATATAACTTCTAGAAATGAAAAACAAAATTTTAAATGCAGTTGGAGAAAGCTGAAGAAAATAGTATAAGTAAAGATGGGGCAGAAGAAATGAAGAAGACAGCACTGATTGTCACATGAGAATAAAAGCTATGTCTCACCAGAGATGATTTTAATATTTCCTACACTTAATAGAATTTCCTCTTGTATAGAGCCCAAATTGAAAGAAACTCAAGATGTAACAGACAAATCCACAATAGTAGGAGGTTTTAGCAAACATCTCTTAGAAACAGAACAAGCAAATAAAAGTAGCAAGTATTCAATATAGCAACAATATAGCCATGAAATGTATAGAACACAGTATTCAAGATCTGTGGATTCAGTAAGCATTCCAAGCACACAAAAAATATCTCTAAATATTTCTAAATACTAGACCAATTTTCTAAAAATTGACCTAAGCAAGCAAATTAAATTTTGAAGTATTGAAATCATTCAGATGCTATTCTCTGAACAAAATACAGCTAAACTGGAAATCAACATGAAGGCATAGGTTATAAAATGCAAATTAGTATATTTTTAAAAATACGGCATACTTGTAAATAGCTAGAAGAATGGGACACTAAAAAAAAAGGTAGGGATATTGGTCTGTAGTTTTCTTATTGTGTCCTTATCTGGGTTTGGTATTAGGGTAATGCTGGCCTTGAAAATGATTTGGGAGTGTTTCCTCTTCTTAATTTTTGGCAGATTTTGAGAAGAATTGGCATTAATTAGATGTTTGGTAAAATTAACCAGTGAAACCATCTGGTTCTGGTCTTTATTGGGAGATTTTTTTAAATAACTGACTTAACTCCTCGTTTATTATGGGTCCGTCCAGATGTTCTGTTTCTTCATGAATCAGTCTTAGTACTGGTGGCATGTTTCTAGGAATGTATCCATGTCTTCTAGGTGATACAATCTGTTGGCATAAAACTGTTCATAGTAAGTATGGCCCAAGAATTTGCATTTCTGACAGGTTGCTAAGTGCTGCAGCTGCTGTTGATCCAAGACCGCATGCTGAGTAGCACTGAACTCTGTGTCATCTGTATCCAAGTTGGCTGGATGAAAGAAGGGAGTGTGAAAGAGTACCAGCGTCTACTCACTTTGACTGGCCAGAACCCTGTCACATGGTCACACCCAGCTAAAGCGAGTATGGCACACAGAGAGCAGTTGTCACTCCAGGAAGGAAAGGAAACATATTTTTGTGAAGAGCTCTGTAACAGTGCATTTTGCAATAAATTAGAAAAAGAGTAGAATAAACCTACATGATTAAAAATAAAATAGGCCCTCCCTGGTGGCGCAAGGGGTTGAGCACGCACTGTTAAAGCGCTCTTGTACGTTCTGTCCTTCTAATTCTTCCTTTCAGGAAGTGCATAATGTCAGTATGTCTCATTAACAGTGATAGTAGTGTTGACCACCTTTAACTTGGTCTCCTACTGGTTTCTCCCTCGGTAATGAATAAATCAAGTCACTATTTTTTTTTTTTTTTTTTTTGTAATTAATAGTATCTTATGAGGAGATACTGTGGGAGACCAAGAATAATCCTTGGGCCTCCCTGGTGGCGCAGCGGGTTGAGTACTGCACTTTTAAGCATCTGCTGAACGCAGCGCGAGTTCTATCCCTGGCCACGGAGGTGGCCCATATAGCGCGACAGACCTCTCCCACCTCACCCGCTGCTCCCCTCAGCAGTGTACTTCAGTGGATCTGCCTGTTCTGCTCCCCACTCTGTCTCTGGTGAATCCTCTCACCTCCTGAGACTCTGATCTATACCCCAACTCTTGTATGCATACATGAATAAATCTTTAAAAAAATGAATCTCCTGAAAAGTCTAATTTTAAAAAGAAAGAGAAAATCCTTGTGTCTTCACACTTTTGCCCACTCATTTTAGTATCCTTTGATGATTGTTGCCTGAAACAATTACTGTTCTGTGTTCCAAATGATGGCTTTCTGTTTCCATTATATCTTCTACATTCATTCACTAGAATTCCACCGAAAAGAGTAAGAAATAATTGTGTCTTTAGTTAATTCATTTAAAGAGTAATTTATTTACATGGTGGTTATTTGCTTTATTTTATGGGTTATAATCCATTAATCATACTTATTGCTTGCTCAAATTGTTCCAGATATAACCACTGGGAGCTCTTCCTGTTTTGTTTGTGCCCTCTTTACCTGCCTCCATCAATTGCCACAGTTTCTTACTTTCTTTTTTTTTTTTTTATTAGTTTTGTTTGACATCATTTGTAGTCCCCAGGGGTACCCACCACCATTTCACCCGTGCACCATCACCTCAGTCCCTTGTGCACCCTCTGGCCTCTTCCCCATCTTTGCCCTCCCCCCTTACCCTCCCCACCCCCATGGTCCCTTTGGTTTATCCCGGCTTTTTGGTCTTATTAAGTTTTTTTGTTTGTTTGTTTGTTTACTTTTGGTTATAATTGCCCAATTCCTTGAGCTTATTCTTTATTGTTGTTGTTGTCCTTTCATATTCCTCCTAATAGTGAAGCCATCTGATATTTTTCTCTTGCCTTCTGACTTGTTTCACTGAGTATAATTCCTTCTAGTTCCATCCATGTTTCTATAGTTTCTTACTTTCTGACACCATGATCTGCTTCACACTCATCTTGTCTCAGTCATGGAATCAGTCGTTCTCTAAGGAATTCTGGTTCCTTTACTGGGGACACTATTTAGTAATAAGTTCTAGGCACCATATTCATTATTTTTTAAAAGATTTTATTTATTTATGCATACAGTACTGGGATAGAGGTCAGAGGTGGGGGTAGGAGGGTGGGGGGAGATGGGTGAGAGGATTCACCAGAGACAGAGTGGGGAGCGGAACAGGCAGATCCATTGAATACACTGCTGAGGGGAGCAGCGGGTGAGGCAAGAAAGGTTCTGCAGTGCCATGTGGATCCCCTCCCTGGCCAGGGATTGAACTTGCACTGCGGTGGCTACGGAGGCTCCACAGTGTGGTGCTCAACCCCTTGTGCCACCAGAGAGGTCCCACCATATTCATTATTAACAGAATAGCATTGCTTTTAGGCCCTCCCAGCAATAGAACTAATATCTATATACACATACATGCACACATCAATTTCTATACTCCTATATGCTATCTGTTTAATGTTTATCACCATTAGTTCATATATTTTATTCCAAACCAATATCTTAATGTCCTTTCTAGTGGCCTCCTTTTCTTTATTTGTAACTCCTTTCTGACAGTGAGAAACCTGGTTTCATCACCCAAAATTAATCCTAGAATAAATAGAAACAAGTTTCAGTGTTGTTAACTCTTGTGATAAACAAAGGGACTAAGTAGGATATGGCTTATAGTCAAAATACTGTTTTCCAAAGTTAGGTTTGTCCTTCTTTTTCTACCCTCTTAAGCTTAGTTACATTAAGAAAATTATTTTATTTTTGCTTTAAGATTTATTTATCCATACAAGAGCTGGGGTGTAGGCCAGATGTGTGGAGGGTGAGAGGACTCATTAGAGACAGAATAGGGAGCAGAAAAGGCAGAGCCACTGAAATACACTGCTGAGGGGAGCAGCGAGTAAGACAGAGAGATTTGCCTCCTCATGTGAGTCATCTCCCTGGTGGGGGATCAAACTCCTGCTGCAGTGGCTGTGGATAGCTTCATAGTGCTGTGATTTAACCCACTGTGCCACCAGGGAGGCCCTAAGGAAACTATTTTAAACATTAAGACCAAATAGATTAGAAATAAAAAGATGCAAAGAACTATACTATGCAAAGATTAGTTACAAGATAGTTGAGAGCCTCCCTGGTGTCACAAGGTTTAAAGTCTCAGCACTATCAAGCTACTGCCAGTCTCTGTGGAATGAGTTCAATCCCTGGCCAGGGAGGTGGCCACATGGCACAGCAGACCTCTCCTGCCTCGCCCGCTGCTCCCCTCAGCAGTTTGTTTCAGTCCATCTGCTTGTTCTGCTCCCCACTCTGTTTCTGGTGACTCCTCTCATTCCTGCACCTCTGGCCTATACCACAGTTCTGTATGCATGAATAAATAAAATAAATCTTTTTTTAAAAAAGAAAGTTGAGTTTTTTTTAAATATCACACAAATGGACATGCTTCTAATAATAGGACCAAAGTCTGATGATTAAATATAGAAATAGACAAATCTATTGTTGGGTATTTCAACATACAATTGATTTTTTTTTAAGTAGGCAGAAAACCTGTAAGGATGTAGAAATAACAAAAACATATCTTTTTAATGTGTGTAAGTACACTCATCAAGACAGACCATATGTGGGGTAATAAAAGAATAAATGTAAAATAAATTTTAAAAGATTTAAATTGTACAGAGTATGCTCTTCATCTAAAATGGAATTAAATTTTACATAAAGATCCCTGGACTATTTCCCCATATGTCTGGAAATTAAACAACATACTTCTAAGGAGACCAAAGGTCATAGGAAAAAAACAAATGATGTATCAGAAAATATTTTGAAGTGAAAATATTTCAAAATATTATGAAGGATTTTAAACTAAATGGTAATGAAAACACCATAGCAAAATTTGTAGGCTACAGGTCAAGATGTGCCTTAAAGGGAAATCAGTAGCTTTAATAATTAAAATAGAAAAGAAAGGCACAAACTCTAAGCTTCCACCTAAAGAAGCTAGAAAAAGAAGAGCAAATTATTCCTCTATAGAAGAAAGGAAATAATAATAAAGAAATCAATGAAATAGAAAATGGGAAAATCAATGAAATAGAAAATGGGTATTACCCATGAAAACAAAAGCTGGTTATTTGAAAGATCACAACAATACATAAAACTTTCTAGACTATTAAAAAACAGTATCAGAAATAATGTAGAACTATCCTACAAGTACAACAGTTATTGAAAGCATAGTTTTAAAAAATGAAAAATTATATGCCAATAAATGCAACAACTTCAATTAAATGAATAAATTCCTTGAAATGGGAACTTGGGTATAGCATCACCCGGTCCATTACTCCAGCACCACTGGGATCCACCTCTCTCTACATGTTCTGAATGCAGCTCCAGGGCTCCACTGGGCTGCTCTCCCTGGGGAAAACTTAAGAGAAAAGTGAGGGTGATGAATTACAGACCCCAGCACTGCGGTTGGTCTTGGAGCTACCATTGATACTTATTGTTCTCCTGTTCCACTCTCCAGTCTAGATTTCCTTCACTCTCAAGTTACACTTACCTGGTCTCGGTGGCTTCATATGGTAGCATAGACTAGACTGTCACCTCTGACAGGTATGGTCCCTACACCCCTTTGGAACACAGTTGGGACACGTCTCCAGTTCCCAAAGAGATGGAGCAAGGGAGGTGTGTCCGCTCGCAGCTGCTTATCCTTCTTCTCTCTGTCTTGTCCCGAGGGGAGCGGGTGAGGGTGGGATGTGAAAGGCAAGGTCCAGAGTAGGGTTAAGAGGATGTGCTGGCTGTGATGAGGCAGGGCAGGCTACCACCTGCAACTCACTTCTCCAAATCAGCAATTTTATTTGATTTATAGGGAAATTAATTTGCATCTCTGGATAAAGACACTTAATGAAGAACTACTTCAATGTCCTCCATCTCAATGCTCTGATGGAACACTCATGAAGCTGTGATATATGTGTACTAGCAAAAAAGGCTGTGTGTTCCCCCGACATGTACTATGATAACATTTCTTAAAAGAGCATCTGCTCTGGACTTAGGACCCATTTATGACTGTAGGTGGGCCTGTCAGTCAGCACCTAGCTCGTAATAGATTTCTCTCCCTTAATATAAGTGCAAGGGTGTTGGTTACAGCCTGACAGAGTGAACCTGGGATGACCAATGACCAGGAGTGACCACTGGACCATTGGTTAATATGTATGCTGTTGCTCAGGCACATCATTATATGTTTTTTATATAATAATAAAAATATATATAATTTTTTACTTGCCAAGGCAAATGCAAACAGCTATGTTCCATACAGACTACATTCTACTTTTTATTGTCAATATGTATTTCATCTTTTCTTTTTCATCACCATCCTTTATACCCCATTGGGCCCTTTTTCCTTTCTCCCTCCCTTTGCTCAGAAGACTTCTTTCACTTATTAGTGCACTTATAAGTACTTTGCTTCGCCAAACTGTCCGCTATATAAATGGCCAATATTTGTCCTTTTCATTCTGACTTGCTTTACTACACATAATTTCCTGTTACTCCTTCCATTTTGCTATAAATGACATTTCATTTTCCTTATGGCTGAGTAGTGTTTCATTGTGTTAATATATTACACCTTCTTGATCCAATCCTCTATCAATAGGCACTAGGATTTTGTAAATAATGCTACAATAATCACTAGATAAAACAATTTAAAAAAAAAAGAGGGTCCTCCCTGGTGGCACAGGGGTTAGTCTCTGCACTATCAAGCTACTGCCAGCCACTGTGGAATGAGTTCGATCCCTGACCAGGGAGCTAACCCATACAGGCCAACAGACCTCTCCTGTCTTATCTGCTGCTCCTCTCAGCAGTTTCAGTTGATCTGCCTGTTGTGCTTCCCGGTATGTCTCTAGTGAATCCTCTCACCTCACATGCCTCTGGCCTGTACCCCAGGGCTTGTGTGCATGGATAGATAAATCTTAAAAAAAGAAAAAAAAACACTGGTGAAATTCTAGAGGTAAGAAAAGCAAATCCTCCTCTAAAATATGTGTTTCAGGAGATTGCTGGTGTTTTCAAATACAAAAGGCCAACTACTCTCAATTTCCCACCGAATGGCTGTTTGGTCCCTTCAGGGAATTTTACCAAGCTAGGTGGACAACATTGTTCTGTTTCCAGAAGGTTGACACCTGGTCGCAGCAATACCTAGATCAACCTAGATAAGAGGCACCCCCATATTTATTTGTAATAGGTAAGACATGGAATCACCTCAAACACCCAAAAATAGATGACTGGAAATGTGGTATATACATATACACACACAATGGATTATTGTTATTATTATATATAGATATACACACAATGCATTATTATTCAGCAATCAAAAAAGATAAACTAGAGACATTTGCAGAAACACAGATGGAACTTGAAGGGGTTTTGCTCAGTGAAATAAGTCAGAAGGAAAAGGAAAAATACCGGATGGTCTCACTTATAGGAAGATTGTAGCAGATCAAGGGGAAAAAAATAACAAAACAAAACAAAAATAAACAGACAGCTACAACTCAGTCATCTGCAGGGAAGAGGGAGGGAGTGGGATGAAGGACGGGAAGAGCACAGAGACTTTGGAGAACTGGTGGTGGAAACTCTGCTGGGACTCTAGAGGGAGCCCAGCCAGAGCCTCCATTTCTGCCACTGAGGTTATTTTGCTAATGTGTCCTTTGTCAGCTTTAGAGTATGAATTTAAGGTCTTCTGAGCTATGAACCCAGATAACCCTGACACAGGTATCAAGGTCTTGTTCTTTTCCAATCAGCCCCCACCGGGGCATTGCAGATCTGCCTTGATTGGAAGTTCAATCTGGGGAGCTCCACTACTCCTATGAAGTTCTCTGTGTGCTCCCAAGGAAGAACACCAGCTTTCACTGGCATGTTAATCACACTCAGCCTTTTGTTAACTTAATTTTTCAGGACTTGTAATAGAGTTGAATAATAACCATCCCATTTTTTTGTTGTTAGTGTCCACATATTTTTTTAAAATGCATTAGTATATGCATTTTTGTCCATAGTTCTAATGATGGAATGGAAGTCTTGTTCCAGGTGTCTATCTCTGGGTGCACCAGGTCTTACTCCCTTTATGTTCTCACTTCCTCTGCCTGGATGCAGTCAGCATGCTTGAGATTAACTGATTTGTGACAAGGTCTTTACAACCTAAGAGTACATGACTAAGCAAAAAGACAAAGGAACTTGGGGCCCCAGATGGCAGTGGAAACACTCTGGCTAACCAACCTTTGCTTTTATTATCACACAAGAAAAACAAACCTTGCTTAAGTCACTATATTTTGCATCTCTTTTACAAACAAATGCAATTCTTAGCTGTATAATTAAGAACTTATTATGCTAATGAATTTACAAATTTAGATGAAATGAACACATTTAAAATAAACAGTGTTTACCAAAGCTATTAAAACTGACTTATGAAAAGAAATTTAATCTGTTATTTAAAGATTTTTCACAGCACACATCACAAATCCTTGACGATAATAACATTCACATTTTATCAACTATTTAAGGAGTAATTTCAAATTTTCCAGGGGAATAAAACAAAGGCATACTCTTCTAATTTGGTTTTTGAGTTAGTGTAAACTTGATTGCAAAAGCAGGTAAGAATACAGTAAGAAAATTGCAGGCCATGGACTTGATAAAATTCAAACTGAATTAATCAAAAGTATTTTTTAATAGAGGTTAAGGCCAAATCAGGCCAATCTCAACAACACAAGATTAGTTTAATATTGAAAAATGTACTAATGTATCACACCAGCAAATTAGTGAAGAAAAGTCACATGATCATCACAGAGGTAGAAAGACATCCACAGAAATTTTAATATTCATTCATGATGAAAACTCATCACAAAGTAGAAGGGAAAATTCTTAAGCTTCCTAAGAAGTAGCTTCCATAAACCTATAGTGAACATTATCCTTTAAAGTGAAATGGTGCAGTAGTGCCTTTAAAATCAAGAACAAGGGGCCTCCCCTGGTGGCGCAGTGGGTTAAGCAACGCACTACGAAGCAGATGCAGCCACTGCAGCACGAGTTCGATCCCTGCTGCCGGCCAGCCGGACCCACATGGTGCGGCAGACCTCTCCTGCTGTGCCCGCTGCTCCTCTCAGCAGTGTACTTCTGTTGATCTGCCTGTTCTGCTCCCTGCTCTCTGTGGTGAATCCTCTCGCCCCCCCACACCTCTGGCCTGTGCCCCAGTGCTTGTATGCATAAATAAATAAATCTTTAAAAAAAAAAAAATCAAGAACAAGAAAGCCTATTATTACCACTTTTATTTAACACTGTACTTGAGATCTTAGGCAGAAATGACTAAAAGGAAAGAAATTAAGCTCTAATGATTATCTATATAGAAAACTCAAAAAAATATACCGATAAACTATTAGTGTAATATATGCTGGATATGTGTAAATTATTGTGCTTTATAGCAGCTATAAGCAAGCACAACATAAATTTTAAATAGTACTATTTACAGAAAATATATGCAGAAAATGAAAAAACTCTTTAGGAAAACTACTTAAGAATTCCCAAATAATTAGAGAGATACAACATACCATGAGAAGAAAAACTCAATATTAGAATATCAATTGTCTCCAAAAGACGTGTAGATTTTATACAATTTAATCTCGATAGCATTTTTATTAGAATTTAATTAAAATCATTGCAAAGTGTTCATAGTAAAACAAAAGACTAGAATAGCCTAAATAAGGATAAAATGATCTTATTATTACAAAGTTAGGATAACTAAGATGTATGGTGTTGACAACAAAGATATACATGCAGAGCAGTGGAAGACAGTCCAGAAACAGACACATCACCTATAGAGAAACTTGATTGTGCTTAATATGTTTATCCATATTAAAAATTATGAAATTAGTGAAAGAATCCATTTTAGATGCATTAGGTGTAAATTAGATATAAATATAAAAAACTAAACCTCTACAGTTTTTAGAAGAAAATATAGAAGAAAGTCTTTATATACTACTAGAGGATAAGCAAGATATAAAAAGTATACATTAGGGGACTTCCTTGTGGTGCAGCGGGTTAAGCACAGCACTATGAAGCAAACTGCACCACTGCAACACAAGTTCGATTATGCCTCTGACCAGGGAGGTGACCCACATGGTGCCACATACCTCTCCTGTCTCGCCTCAGCAGTGTGTTTCAATCCATCTGCCTTTTCTGTTCCCTGCTCTGTCTCTGGTGGATTCTCTCACCCTGTGCACCTCTGGCCTGTGCCCCAGTTTTTGTATGCATGCATAAATAAATCTTTTTTTAAAAAGTACACATTACAAGGAACTGATTAAGAAATTAGTCTACATTACTTATAGCTTCTTTCCCTAAAAATACTTCAAAAAGAATGAAAAGATAATGTAAAAACAACAATATTTTTGCAACACAGAACTGACAATGTATTCATTCCATAAATACAGAGCATTTTATGTAGTAAATAAATAAATAAGGAACTCCTGTAAATTAGTCAAAGGCAAACTAATGAAAACCTGGACAAAAATCATGGATAAGCATTACAAGGAGAATAAAACCTCATATGTAATTAACTTATGAAAAAATATTCATCTTAGTAGTAATTAGGGAACTGCAAATTAAAATCATGAGATGTCATTTTATAACCATCAAAAAGGCAAAAATGAATAAATCAAACACTCAAGCAGATTTAGAACAAACGCATGCTTATGCACTCCAGTTGGGAGTATAAAGTGTATAATCATTTTGTAAAAAAATGTGCATTATAATTATGCAGCCAAAGATGCTTATACCACATGAGTTGGCACGTCCACTCACAGGTGTATACCCCAGAGAAGCCCTAGCTGAAATATCTGAGGAGTCATGCACAAGAATGTTCATAGCAGCCGTTGCAATAGCAAAAACTGAAAACATTCTAAGTGTCCAAGGACAGGAAAATAGAGAAATTCCCATCAGTGAAAATGAATGAACTACATGATCAGCATGGCTTAATCTCATGCTTAATTTTGAATAAGAAAAGCAAATCATAGAAGCATATAAGTAGTGTGATTCTGGTTATAAAAAGTTCAAAAAACATGCAAACAGCAGCAATTTTTTGTTTAGGAAACCGTACATATTGTAAGATCAGACAAAAGGTCTGAGGCACTAGAAAAGATAGGCAGAGCCATAGTGGAAACAAAGAAGTTTTACTGACTGCGCTCTTGGGCCAGCTCCCGAGGCCAACAAGCCTGGGACGTGAAGCTGTGCCGGTTGCCTAGGGTAAGGGGTTTTTATACCTCTGAATTAGGGAACAGAGCCAGAAGATAACAGGGCAAGGACATATTTCTTAGGCCAGTCTTTTCACATTCCATTGTTAATTGCCTTAATTGCCGATGTGACTTCTCTGGGAAAGGTAATGGAGACACCCTGGCAGCAGGCTTCCAGCAGCAATAAATCTAACATCAGTAAATCTAACATCACTTAGTCTAACACACATGTGTTTAAAAGATGAAGAAAGGCCATGGAATGATAAACACACAATTCTGAATGGTGGTTACCTGTGGCAGGAGAAAGGGACTAGGGAGGGATAGAGAAAGGGCACACAAGAAGCTATGAAGGAGCCAATAGTTTATTTCTTTAAGCAGCTGGTGATGAAGTGGCAAATATCAGGCTGATCTGTTGATTAGCTAAAGTTAGGACACAGTCCTAGACCGATAGTTTCAGGGAACAGCTAATAACTCAGGGCCACATACCCCCTGATTCATGCATCCCAGACGACTGTTCCCCTTGCTTTAGTCAATAGTTCCAGGCTCAGACCTTGGAGAGAGATCCCCTCTGAGCCGGCAGGTATAGAACCCACTGGAGTAAAAAAGAACTTCCTTCCTCCTCTCTGAGTGATGTCTGCTTCCATGATGGAATTCTGTCCAACAGTGGGTCAAGTGATTTTTTAAAAATTATTTTCCTATATACCACTACTTACCAAATTACCTCAAAACCTACTAACAAATATGTCTTCAACAAATAAATATCTCACAATTTCTGTGGCTTTGAGTCCTCCATCTCAGAGACTTGGTGGCTGTAAGGTGTCAGCTGGAGCTGCAATCACCTAAAAGCTTTACTTGGAGAAGGATCTGCTTCTATGCTCTCTCATATGATTGTGTAGGATTCAATTCCTCGGGAGTTGGAGTTGAGGGTTTCAAGTCTTTCACAGCTCTTGGCCAAAGACTGTTCAGTTCCTTGACACGTGGGTTTCTGCATAGGGTGCTTCTCTGCGTCAGGTTAATTTTACTGCATTTATCTTCCATTCAAGCAGTTTCGCTGCAAACATTTTTTCTGAATAACTAATTGCACATAAGGCAATTTTGCATGATAGGGTAATAACCAAAAAATAACAGAGGGACATTCAAAAGGACGTAAGGAAATACAAATTTTATGGTGTGTGTAGATTCATGTCAGTACTGTACAAAGATCAAAGAACTGATTTCTTTTGTAGACTGTACCCAAGAGCTTATCGTCCAAGTCTTTCATTCATTCATAGTATTTTGTGGCAATTTTTGGTGATCAAACTTAGTGGATGTGTGAAATCAGAGTGGAAAGCCGTATCTTCTACGCCAAAAATGAAAATACATCAGTTTGTAAAAAGTTGGTTCCTTTATTTCATCAATGTAGAGATGAAACAAAAATTAATTTAGTTTTTTTCTCTTTTGCAGCAAAACTGCCTTACAGCCAATTAACTAAGCCGCAGTGTTTATGGCGAAACTGCTAGCAGCGAATATACTTGCTTTGGAGAAGCTTGTGGTGAAACTACCTGCAAGTGCAGTTCACAACATGGCGGCTGGTTTCGTTGCGTGAATGATTGGGCTCAAAAGAGGTGAGCAAAGTAAAGCCAGAGTCTTTATAGAATAATCTCAAAAGTGACAGCCCAGTGCTTTTACCATACTTTATGCCTTAGAAGGAAGTCACAGGTCATTCCATGCCAAGGGAAGGAGAGTACACACAGGAGGCAGGAGTCCCTGACGGCCATTTTAAAAGCTGCCTACCGCTCGGGGGCGGTGCGACGGGGGTTTCTCTACAAAATATTCTATAATAAACCCCCCTGTGGGGGAGTTGAGGAACTTCAAGATCACACGTCCTCAAGATCACACTTCCTTTACGAAGCAATCTTATGCGAAAAAGCCCTTCTCCAACGCCTGGCGCTGTAACTCTTCAACTTACTCTGTTCCTCCCGTCAGAGTAGATTTTCTGAAATGGGCTCCCATTTTCCAGCCACCAAACATTTCTCCACACTGTCCTCCCACAGATTGTCCTCTTCTGATTGATCTCCATTACCTGTTAACATGCATTACCGCTCCTCAAAGCAGCTCTCTGTCTTCATTTCTTTACTCAGTATGGTTGGTTCTGCTGATCTCACAGCAGCTTGGGCCAATGCTTCACTCGACTCTGGGCTCTCTGAGGTAGGTTCCTGCCTCTTGTTTTTACCTCTCACCATTTAGCCAGAGTCTGTCACATGAGGCCATAGCAGGTGAAAATGCACACAAAATGAAGGGGCTCTGTTGAGCAACAAAGGTAAAAAGGCCTGGGCAGAACCTGCTGGCAGTTTAAGTGGGGCTTTGTCGGCAGAGGAATTATGAAAAATTTAGTTTTCAGCACAATTGATGTTCAGACAAGAGATTGTAGGTTTGTGGTTGCTTGAAATATCCAAAATATTGCAAGGTGTGTGTTTTTTAATTCAATTTTTTTATTTTGAAAAAATTTCAGACCCACAAAAAGTTGCAAGAATATTAGAGCTAGCTTCCATATACTCTTCATTTATTGTTAATTAATTAGCATCTAAACCCATTTGCTTTCAAGCCTCTGGAGCCTGTGAATATATTGTTATATGGCTAAGAAGAATGGAAGTTGCAGATGAAAATAGAATGCAAATCAACAGACTTTTACATAAAGAGATTATCCTGAATCATCCATGTGTTCCAGTGTAGTTGTAAGAGTCTTTATAAATGGAGGAGGGGAAGGCAGAAAAGTTAGAACTAAAGGAATAGAATACTGACACACTCAGCTAGCCATCCTGGGCTTCAAAGATGGAAATGTTACTGGGAATAGACCTGGGTTCTGCTGCCTGTCACTACTAAAAAGCCAGTGAGCAGAGACAGGAATTGAATCTATAAATGCGTTTATTTAGCAGACTGCTGGGTGTTGATCTGAGAGAGCAGAGGGCATAGCACTCTGAAGAAACGGTTCTGCCATGGCCATTGGTCTGAGAGATCAGCGGACTGTTCTCCCATTTCATCTTGAGTTGACCTTTTTATAATGAGTTAAACATAAACAGTCATAAGCAAACAGCCATCATAGTCATGTTCTATTCTTCGTGTTTAGCCCTCTGAGTTTGTTATCAGCCTCCTAGTTATCTTGACCTTGGTATGCATACTGGCCCTCTTGGTTATTTTCTGATGGTGCTAATGCATGGAACTCACAGCATCATCAGGGCAGGAATCTCAGTTCAAAGCACGAGTTTTAAAGAAACTGAATCAGTAGTCAGATTGTGTGTATGTGCAGCCCATGCTAGATGTTTCTGTGTGGATTCCTTCACTAGGTATAGTACCCTCCTCTTTCTCCCTAGTCCCCTATCAGGAGGTCACCAGGAGCCAAGAAATGTGTGAGATATTTTCCCCTAGATCTTCCAGGTAGGAGTGCAGCTCCAAAAGACACTTCGATTTTAGCCCAGTAAGACCCATTTCAGACTTCTGACTTACAGAACAGTAAGATACTAAATTTGTGTTGTTTAAAGCCACTAAGCTTGTGCTGGTTTGTTAAAACAATAACAGGAAACTAATACAATGTGCATATCATGTAAACTTTCTCATTCAACTTTTTTTCAGTAGTTTTCAGTTAGAGTAAGTTTCTGAAATCAAAGACATTCTCCTGTATAACTGCAGTGCAATTATCAAATTCAGGAGATGTAATTAATGGTATTATTATCTAATGTACTATTATCTAATATGTGACTATACAGTGCATAATCACATATTGCTGGTAAAAATATCCAGAGTATAATCACCCATTGCATTTAGTTGTCCTACCTCTTTAGTCTCCTTCAATCTGGAGCAATTCTCAGCTTTTCATTCTCATAAAACTATTATTTTTCAAAGTACAAACCAATTCCTTTGCAGAATGATTGCCAATTTGGATTTGTCTTATTTTATCCTTATGATTAGACTGAGGTTATGTACTTCGGACAGGAATACCACGGAAGTGGTACTGTTGTTGCTGCAAGGTGCTCAAAGAGCTGTTAATTCTCTGCAAGTAACAACTAGAAAATGAGTACCAACGCAACCCTATTTTCAGTTCACAAGAGAAAGTTTAGAAAAAATTCTACCATAGCATTTCTTTGAATCTAAGACTTCAGGAACAGACTATGCTTATGATTTAAATAGAAGTAAGGTGTCTTGTTCCTGTAGAAGCCCTAGAGGGCGCCCGGCAGCTGCTGTGGGGCTTGCAATCAAGTCAGTCTCAGATTTCTGCAGAGCTCTGGATCTTCCCCTCTGAGCCTAGGAGCTGGCATTAGAACCCTCAGAACCTGATAACAACATCCATCTCTAGAGGAAGATCCCCCAAAGTTCATTATATTAACATTTTAGGAAAATTTGTGAGATGCGAAAGGGCCTGAAAAATTGCAAACATTAACAATGGAGATATTAAGAACGGTTTCATAGCCTTCTGTAATGATGGAGAACAAATTAGAAGTAATCTGAGTAAATATATTTATCATTAGATACCTGTCCTTTAAGGTACTATTTGGGACAGTCTTTAAGATACTATTTGGTACGGTTGCCTATGTCCAAATGTGGGCTGCTTATTAATAACCATATGATTTAATGGTGTAATTTAGCAAGAATGAAAATAAGAAGTTGAAAACAGCAGCTGGCTACCTCCAGATGCCCCACCCCATAGGGGGAATAGTCTGCAGAATATTGACATTGTATCTTTAAAACAATTTGATTCTGATTCTAATTGCAGTTGTGTCAAATGCCCTCTTTTTACCTCCCTCTGGCCTAGCTACTTTTGGGGGGATAGGATTTCATGCTGACTCGAGTGGGCATTTGAGTAAATACTTTGCTGTGTTATACCGGAAATCAAGGATTTAAAGTAGTATTGTGTTTATTGGTGCAATTTCCTCTTTGTTCCCAAAAGGTTTCACTTTAAAGCAGGTGGGAAGAGGAGAAGAGCCAATGACTGCAGTAGGCCTGTTCCATCGCTCCCACAGCCCTCATCACTGGGAATGTATTCTCAGTCTACAGAAGCACAGAATACATTCATCAGTTTTCTTGTTTATTCGTTTATTCATATTCAGCAAATGTTTACTGAATTACAGAGATCCTGGCAGAGCTCACTGGAATTTAGAACTTCCTTCAACAGTTTTTCATTGTTGATAGTGAAAGACCAACATAATTATACTCAGTTCTATTTGTGAGAGAGACAGAACTTGAAGGAAAGAGACCTGCTTTCCAAAGGAGCAAGTAGGTAAAATTTGCATTAACAATTGGGCCGCTGCAGTTTTTAGATTTGGGCATTGAGACACATTCCAAGGGAAGAACAGTGCCACACAATGGTGCCAGTGGAGCAGTGAGCACCCTGACCCATGTAAGGGGGAGAGGAGGGCAAAGGTGGCAAACAGGTGCTTACTCAAGAGCATGATAGAATCACCAGGGTTTCCTAGTTCACACCGATCTGGTTTCAAATCTTGAGTCTGGCACCTGCTCTGGCAACTTGAGCAAGTCATCCTCTCTTACTTTTTCCCATCTATAGATGAGAGTTATACATACTCGTAACAAAGCTGCTTTGCACATTAAACTTGATGAACACCTGTGAGAGGCCTGCTACATAAAAGGTCAATGTGTGCAGTATCCTTTGGGGCCCGCCCTTTGCCCCATCAGAGGAAAACAACTAACTGCATTTTTGTTAAAACGCTTTATCTACCTGACCTATGCTGAGAGACCCTTCTGCCAGCCCCAGTCTTTGTTGCTTCAAGAAAAAAACTGTCAGTGACTAAAATTCCAAATTCCTTACAAGATCCACCAAAGAATAAGAAGCATAACCATCAACACAACTGTTTTATATATAAACACCTACCCAGTGGTGCTCATTTTTTTGGTAAGACAGAAGTTGGGTTGGCTGATTAATCCTTGGATGAGTTGAAATGATAATCAACAATTATAAACAACAACAAAAAGAATGTTTTGCCTGCACCATATGGATAGAGGGAAGGGCTTTTGCAGCAGATTTCTGCTAACAGTCACTCACCCTGAAATATGACATGGATGAGCAGGAACTCTGTTTAGACTCAGCTCTACAGCAAGCTGGTAGAAGATGCTCAGCTGTGCAGAGAAATTATTATAGCAGTTCCTAAGAACAGTGGCTTAAGAGGAATCAATATGAAATGCACAAAATTTCATATTTCTTCTACAAAAAAAAAAATAAACCTGATCAGCTTTTTCATCTTTCACTACCAACTTGGCTTTGGACAATTTTGGGCATGGTAAACTTACATTGTGATTTCTTTTTTTCTAATACAGACACTGGGTAATTATACAAATTACTAACATGACCTTCATTGTCTTCATATATATTTTTCATTTTAAAATGAAAATGTTGATGTCAACCTGTTCCCCATATTGTGTCCAGTGTTTGAAACCAATGTTACCACAATAACAAAAAAATAAAATGCTCTCTTTACCCAGTTCTTTCCTTTGAAACACATTTTGGCTTTTTGTACGAAAAAAAAGTTTACAAATTACTTTTTTTCCACTATCTTTTTTAATATTACATTTTCATGAAGAGGCTGATAGTTTCCAAATTAGGATCTTGCTGAAGATCCAGAATTCTTCAGAATTCTGCACTGCTGCCTTTTTGATGTTGTTTATTTCTATAGGCTTATCTCCTCAAAATACCCCAATAAAAGGCTTCACTAAAATAGATCTGTCTCTGTCCCTGAAATCCAAAGGTAGGTTTAGAAGAAATAAATATTCATGATACTTGTTAATGGTGATTGCTTATTTACATTATTAAATATGAAATTATTTAAGGGGGGGGCTGTTACAGTGGGATTTTGCACTAGAGGAGAGGTCAGGCCCAACTCTGAAAGTGGAAGCTGAAAGGAGCAGGGTGGGAGGGAGTGGACAGAAACTTACTAAGAGCAAA
Organism: Galemys pyrenaicus; assembly: GCA_019455555.1. Taxonomy (NCBI): domain Eukaryota; kingdom Metazoa; phylum Chordata; class Mammalia; order Eulipotyphla; family Talpidae; genus Galemys; species Galemys pyrenaicus. The sequence continues at coordinate 21,229,882 of JAGFMF010011830.1, read as the reverse complement.
AATCAGGGCTAGGGGAAGGTTCTGAATGAAATCTTCCTGAAGGGAAGATGCTGACATAACAGGAGCCTTGCTGAAGGCAGGCCAGGGGCATCAGATACCACCTGAGATGGTGGAGGGTGAGGAAGCTGATCAGACTTCAGTGGTGACCAGATACCGAGGGGAGAGGTCTCACCAAAATGACCTAACAGTTCTCTGCTAAAATTGAATAATGCAGATCTCAAGCACCGAAGCTTCAAAGTCAGATCTAGTTGAAAAAAAGAGTTCAGGGGAAGCTGATTTAGAGTTTGATCAAGGAGAGAATCTTTGTCATAGGCAATCACAATTTCTCACTTTGGGACCCAGGGTCAATTTATCGTTGTGTCCCCTACCCTTTATACCAGGCTTCCACTTTCAAAGCTACTTTATGATCCACAATAACACTGGTGCACTAGTCATTTGGCTGCAGTGTAAATTGGAAACCAGGCATGAGAGAAGGGCGCTGGGCGTCCCTATGGCTGGCTGTCTTGTAAAAAGAATATACCCAGAAATCCCCTCCATTAACTTCTGTTTAAGTCTTAATGGCTGCTACTCACTGCCAGGGAGGCTGGGAGATGTAGTTTTTCAATCATGCACATTGTTCTCCAGAATAAAATAAGAATTTTGTTGATAAGAAAGAAAGGGAGAATGGCTCTTTGGTGGTATTTAGCAATTTCAGATGCTGCTGCTGCTGCTGCTGGTGGTTTTGATATTGGAAAAATAGCTCCGTCCTCAGGAGTTCATTAGCATGAAGTCCAAGAGGCGATCAGATTGTAGCCAGCCACTTACCATGTGGTGACCTTAGTCAAATGATTAAACCTGTTTGAGCTTCATTTTCCTCACCTGTACAATAGAAATAAAAAAGATATTAAGTCCTAAGTAGTTATGAAGTTTAAATAGTACCTCAGGTGGTTCTGAGGTTTAAATTCTTTGTAAGGGCCCTGCCAAAATCCCTTAGAGCGTTCGTTTCTCTTCCACTCCCACTCACAACTACATACATTAGCATTAGCACCGCTGGGTCTGCTTGGAGGAAGCCTGGCACAGGCTTCAGATATCAGCTTGTTGAGCAGGGGAAGCAGGTCTCCAGGAAAACACCCGCTTCACACCTGTCAGCTCTTGGCCTGTTGCTCTGCGGGAAGGATGCAGAGACAGCTGGGTTTGGTTTTTCTGGGCTTTCCTCCATGGTCCTTTCCGGCAGGGCCAGCCAGAGGCCAAAACTGTGAATGCGGTGAGGTTCCTTTGCAGCATCTGTCTCCCCTGGCCGCACCAGAATAGATCCGATCAGGGATTATGGAAACTGCTTGTCTGCTTCACTTCCACCTAGGAAGAGCTCTTAAAATGGTTGTGTTCTTTTAAGCACCATTTACCACCAAAAGGAACCAGGACTCCTTGGAGAAATTACTGACTCCAGGGCTGGGGCAGGAAATGTACAAAATAAGCCTGGAACATCTTGTATCAGAAAGCAAGGAAACCAGCAGGCGTACCTGGGTCCTGGGAAAGCACATTGAGCCCAACCTGAAGGGCTCTCAGGGGTCGAAGATGAACATTTTAAGTATCCAAAAGATCAGGATTACAATTCATTGAAACATCATAAATATTTTAAATTTTCTTTAAATATTCATTATCTTTTTTTTTTTTTAGGTTTAGTAGATTATAATAATTCACTCTGGAAACAGCAATAGAGGGAAAGAAACAAACATTTATCCTCTCTTTACTGGGTGGACTATAGTTTAGAGTAACCAAATAGTTGATGGGGAGAAAATTATCTTTACAGAAGAATTCTGGCTAATGAAAGCAAGAAACCTGGTTCAATTAGAAAACCACCCTTCTGCAACCCCTGTGGAATTATGGATCCAAGCCACAATCATCAGTGCTGCTGAAACCACCAGGTGGAAGGTGAGGGCACTTTATGATGGGTACATCAGGTTGATACATGAACCCCCAGTTTTAATACTGCCTGAAGTGGAACACCAGCAGTGATGTGCCTCTTGGCATGACACCATAGAAAATACACAGCACGACAGCAAGAATTCTTTCCCCCTTCTCCCAAATTGACCCAGAACTACCTTCTCCTCTACTGTTTTTCAGAAAATACAAGGGATGAATGAAGATAGTAAGAAACTGTGAAGATACTATCTACCGAGACCAGAACGTCCAATTTCTACAAGGTAAATTACTGTTTGTCCAATAAATCGTTATGTGGCATAAAGAATGAAAGAGGGAAATGTTATGGATTAAAATTATTTTAAAAGATATTAAGACACATCAACTATAGGTAAAGGGAACATAACTGGATTCTGATTTGTCCAAATCAACTACAAAAGACATTTTAAGATAACCGGGGAGATACAAACATGGATTGAATATTATGATTTTAAGAATTTACTGTAACTTTTTCCAGGTGTGATAATAGTATAGCAGTAATGTTTTTTCAAGACCTTATCTGAGGATAAAATACGTATCAGAATTTACTTTAGAATGACCCATCGGGGGGCAGGGGAGGTGAAGGCAGCACAGACGGAACAGATGTGAGAACGGCTAGACTGCTACTAATGCCAGGGAGTCTTCCTGTGTGCCCACCCTCTGCCTCAGAGGCCTTCCACTGACAAAGGATCGTGGATCGGGACTGAGGGATGTGGTTAACATCACCACCTGCACTAAGGAATTAAAGGACTTCAGTGGAAAAAGAAAACAAATGTGCATCATCAAAATTGGGTATTGCTCTCTTCACATACCTGAAAGACTTCAAGCAGTGCAGGACTCAGAGCACCCTTGCTCATCTCCTGGCCATACTCTCTGTGTGGTTCAGTCTCAGGAAGACTCTTACTCCACAGAATGTCCCTAGTCTCTTGAGACCAACTGTCCACCCAACTTTCCTGCCATTCCAGTGGAGACAGGGCTCCTCTCTCCCAGAGGTCAGCAGAAGCCCCAAGACTGAATTTCATTTCCTGACTTAAGTTCCCTGTATAGCCCAAGTCCATCACTGTGTGGCAGTGATTGACTATGGTGAGGGACCCAGCTGAGTCAGGAGCCCATCCTGGGAGCCAGGTCGTCTCACCTGAATCACAACAAACCGTGAAGGGGACAAGGGGAAATTGGGTTGTGGATGCCAGAAAGGAGGCTCCATCCTTGACAGAGAAGACACACACATATCCCTTTGTTGCTTATCTCTAGATTCCACTTCCTCACCTGTAAAATGATGCTACCTACTTGACAGTGAGCTCTGTCAGATCCTGGCACTCAGTAGAATGACAAAGGTCACTGTCCTTACCGCCACTCTCCCTGATGGCACTTGTGCTACAGGCCTACCTTGAGTGACGTGGCTCTAGGCAGCCTTCAAACTGGCCAAGCTCCTGGTAAGGAGGGCTACACGGCAATGTTAGGCCACCTCCAGATATTGCCAAATGTGTTCAATGGAGCCAGCCAGCCAGCAGTGGTTCAGAGTGGTTATGCTTCAGCACAACTGTGTGTGGTCAAACTCCTTTTTTAAAGAATTATTTTAAACATCTGAAAATACATTTTATTGTGATATGAATATCTTTAGCCAAGAAACTTGGCAACTTGATTCATTCGTCCCCATTGAGAATTCTGATATTTCCTGGCTTTTAATAATACAGGTTGAGGCATTTTTAGTGTTTTATCATTCTGAACTTGGATAGAAGACATACAGAAGAGGCCAAAACCTCAGTATTTACCATTATAGCAACAGTTGGTGAAGTAGATAATACGCTTTAGACACAGACTACTTGGTTTAGATCCTCATGTCTGATCTTGGATAAAGCATTTCTTAGACCCAGTTTCCTTGTTTAAAACGAGTAGAATTCACTGTGAAATTTAAATGCAGAAACCTTCTATCTCAGCTCACAGTAGGCAAATGCAATCGGTGGCTCCTGTTTCTCCCCTGCTGCACTTGGTCTGAGGTGCTGTGTGCATTTGAGGCAGCAGGTCGAGGCTGACCTGCTGTTCTTGCCCTCTTTGTTCGCCATATGTCTGGCCCAGTGCCGCTTGCCATCTGAGTCCAGCCTGCCCCCTCCCCCAGCCTCACGGCTGCCCAGGGCCTCCTCAGAACAATGCAGGGATGCCTTCTGGGGCCTGGGTCAGTTCTCTGCTTTGTGTCTGCCTGGGAGCGTCTCTCCTCACAGCCAAGCCCAGATGGGCCTGTGGCCCAGGTCCTTATGGGGGACATTGAAGGGGTAGCTTTGTGGACAAGAATGTGGGGGGCAGATGGACAGGGATGGCCACCTGGAAGTGCAGCCTCCTCACTCTCTCACCGTCCATCCCAGACCTTGAGACACTTCAACAGGAATGGTTTTTATTTATGTGGAGACTGATAAGGCCTGCAGACAAAGCAAGTGGATTTATGAGAACTTAGGCAAGTTAATTCTGTCTCCTGAGAATATTCTTCTTCCTCTTTTTTGGATATCAGCCCACTCAGTATGTTAAGGTGGCATTCATTAAGGAAGTCCTTTCCCTCATATAATTTTCTTGCAGTGGCTTCAGATTTTTGTCTTTTTTTAAAGCTTTATTGAGATATTATTGACATATAACATGTAAATTAAAGTGATTTCACACACATATATTTCAAAATGATTATCACAGTGAAGTTGGTAATACCTCCATCACCTTACATAATCACTTTTGTGTGTGTATGTGGTGATAACATTTAAGATCTACTTAACAAACAATACAATATTGTAATGTACACATTTGATACCCAGAACTTCCTCATCTTATAACTGGGATTTTTTATCCTTTGATCAATATCTCCCCATTTCCCCACCTCCTAGCTTCTGGCAACTACCATTCTACTCCCTATGAGTACAGATTTTTAAGATTCTACAAATAGTTAAAAACGTTGTATTTTTTCTGTATTAAGCCCTCACATTCTGTGTTGTTGCAAAAGGCAAGAATTTCTTCATTTTTATGGCTGAATAGTGTTCTACATACACATATATATGTACGCATCTGTGCATGTATCATGTACATGTACGTATATGTGCACATACCAGGTCTTCTGTATGGACACTGTTGTTTCCATATATTGGCTTATAATGCTGTTGCGATACAGGCATTTCTTCAAGATAGTGGTTTTGTTTCCTTCAAATGTATTTCCAGAAGTGGAATTCCTGGGTCATGTAGTAATTCCATTTTTAATTTTTTAAGGAACCTCTCTGTTGTACCCATAGTGGTTATACATCTTTCCATTCCCACCAGTAGTGTGCAAGGGTTCCCTTCTCTCCTGTGGGTTTCTTCAGTTAGAGTCAGGCTCAGAGAGAACTCGTGGAATGAGGGTGTGTGATTACGTGCGGGGAACCAGAAGGAGGCAATAGAAAAAAGGAAGCAGGAAAAATGGAGATGTTTAAAAATGTTCAAATAGTTAAGGGGAAATTGTCCATTTTTATTTATATATTTAACATGAGGTTTCAAATATTTAGGTTCTTATATTTCAAAATAAAATGAATCAAGGGGCCTCCCTGGTGGCACAAGGTGGCGCTAAATCTCAGCACTATCAAGCTGTCTGCAGCCTCTGCAGCAAGAGTTCGATCCCCAGCCATCGAGCTGACTCACATGGTGCAGCAGACCTCTTCGGTCTCACCAGCGGTTCCCCTCAGCAGTTATTTGAGGAAATCCGCCTGTTCTGCTCCCTGCTCTGTCTCTGGTGAAACCTGTCACCACCACCACCACCCCCATCCCACCCTCTGGCCTCCACCCCAGTTCTTGTATGCATAAATGAATAAATCTCTTAAATAAAATAAAATAATTAGGAAGGACACACAAAGAAAAGTCACAAGCAGATTTGTCTTCACAGAGAAAGAAATCAAATAAATGCTTTGTGGAAGAATTTTGCCTTGATTGCACATTTGGTCATCACTAGGTAACCTTGCAAGGCAGGAAGTATTAACTCACAGTGAAGCACATAAATTAGAACCTCAGTGAAGTTAAGTGGCTTGCCTGTCATCACACAGCTGTCAAGTGGCAGAGACCCACTCAAACCGGGGTTTCTTGAATCTGGTGTCTACAACTCCTTTCAGCAACCCTCCCCTCCCACTCACCCTCCCCTCATTCCTGACCCTCCCCTGTTTTCTGGGAGACAGGAACATCCTGTGAGCAAGGAGATCGAACCTATGCCACAAAGGCTGTCCATAGCTTGATAGCACTGAGACTTTAACCCCTGCAATGCCAGAGGGGCCCTAGATTTTCTGTATTTTTAAAGGAGTGTTTCATTTATGTTCATATTGGTCTGCGGTTTTCTTTTCTTCTTATGCCTGTGTCCTTGTCATCAGACTGCTGGCTTTGCAGAATGAATTGTAACGTCTTCTCTTCATCTGTTCTCTATAAGAGTTTGCATAGAATTATGGTATAAAAATACATTTGCTGTCTTAAAATCCTTGTGCGGTCATTTGAATATCTGAGTTATTTCAAGATTGGTCTATATTGATTTCCTTTTTATTTTTTTGATAATGACTGAAATTTTCTTACTCTCCAATGTTAAATAATTTTAGATTGTATCCCCAACTTCGTGACTATTATGTAGTAGAGACGAGATTCTGGTGTGTATTGTCTGCTTCTTAGCAGACAATTACCTTTGTTGAATTCCAACTGAAAATTCTGTCTCATGGTTGACAGGTCAAATCTCAGTTCACTTCTTTTTCTGCTCATAGTCTACCCCAGGCATGCATGGCTCAGTGGTTACACAAGATTTGAGCAGAGATTTTGCACAGGATTTGGAACTTTTCTCTGGCTTTCTCCTTTACAGGATCCTGTTCACATTTCAGTGGCTATAATTGCCCTGAACTCTGTCCTCTACTTTCTCAGGCTAAAAAGTACAAGATTTCTAGCAGAGGCTGAGCTGATCTGTGTGCTACTGACTTATGCTCAGCTGAAGGTTAAAAGCCTGAATTATGAGTAACTCACTCTGTGCCATTCACTTTTCCATATGTAGACTCCTCTCCAGAACCTGTGTTTGTGTTCATTCTTGTGTCTTCAGGTTGTTTGTTTGTTTATTCAGGTAAGTTTATCCAGAATTTATATTGTCTTCTCTGCGGGAGTCACATGTGCTGACCATGTTACCAGTGATTTTTTTTACCTTTGTTTGTCTCTATAACTGTTGTTTTAAAATGTACGTTAGATTTGCTTGGCATATGAGTGACAGAATATTGTCTAACACAAAATGGACCTTTATTTTGCTGATTTCTAGCAACCACAACATGAACAGAAATCGAAGATTACTAAGGAACCTATTGACATCACTTCCAGTTCTCTGTGAAAAGGGGTTGTTTTAAGTCTCCTAACAGCTCTTTGCAAGAGTACTTTTCTGTGGTAAAAGCAGTCACTACCATGTGTTATCTGACTGTTTAGTGGAAAGGACTTAAAAGGGCCTCACTGGACAAACAGCATCCTGCCTTTACATGATCAGAGACTTCTCTGCTTCTTCCCTAGGTGGTGTGTTTACTCACCGGATATTTACTGAACACCTACTACATGTCAGAAAAGGTGCTGGATGACAGGTAAAGGATTATGAGCAGTTTACTAAGGAGCCAGACTTGAAACAACACCCCATAGATATACTATTGAACTGATTATTGCTGAGAATTAATAGCAAGGATGTCATGAGAGCATATGGGGAACTTGTGCCAGCCTGAGAGGTCAGGGAAGGGGCAGAAGTCATTGGCAATAGAAGCAAAAGTGAACTGCAGGTGTGCTCATGGGAAGAGCCCTAGAATAGCATATGTGAGACACAGAGAGAGAGAATTAAAAATCTGAAGAACTGAGAGCAGACCACTGAGCTAGGGTGTGGAGAACAGGGAGGCACTAGCACAAGGCAAAGTCTGTGAGCAGTGTCCCGATCCTGCAGATTTTGCAGTCCAGTTTAGGAATGCATCTCCTTCCCTGCCCTCTGCCCACCCCAACTCCTTCATACCCCTTTGTTAAATTGTTATGAAAATACCTCATGAGTTTTATTGAAAACAAAACAAAAAAAACCTCCTTGTCCTCCCCTATCCCTGCCCCACTCTGTAGAGACAACCCCCAGCAAGATTTCTCTTATAAACTTCCAAAACTATTTCACAAGCACACACATATGAAAGACTATATAGTTTCTAAAAAAGGATGAGCGTGTGGAGGAAAGAGGTTGGGTTCTAATGGTGGCAACACATTCGTTTCACCTGACAATACGCGCAGAGGTGTTGTGACGTCAGCACTCGCTGCTGGGTGTGCAGCAGGCCCTTCAAGGCCTCACAGCGCAAGCACGTCCCGTACTCAGCCCCTGCTTGGTGGGTACTTGTAGTTCTGTTCTTTGTCGTTACAAACAGTATGGACACAAATACTCTTGTAAAGACATTTGGGCACATATGTGAATAAAAAAGTGTTTGTTAAATGCAATTCAGTGGAATTTCTTGAGAAGAAATACACATGATTTTGCCTAATGATCCTCTAGAGAGGTTGGTTGAGCACTTTTTGAGCATTAAAATGCTCTATGGGCATAGCTTCTCTTCGGGGGTCTAGGAAAATGTTTGGGCACTGAACAGTGTGTATTACGTCCCTGACATAAAGGGGAACTGCAAATTCTACATCAATAAATATTTAATTAAATATTTCTACAACGTATTGCTCCTAATGTTACTATTCATAAAAAGTTCACTATATTTTAAAACAATTTGTAGATTTTATCTTTTGCTCATTTGCAAACATGTATAATGACTCTTAATAAGACTATTGGAAATTAAATAGCCTATCATAAGAATTACTTGTAGCCACGTAATTTTGGAAGCAAAATTATAAAAACCCTTCAGTGTTTCAGTAGCAGCAAAATAATGCTTACTACAGGCCACATGTGTCTTTTAATATATATGTTTAATGTATTTTGTATGACAGAGGTAATGACTCCGAAAGTAAGAACACCCAAAATCTGTAAGTCTTAAAATTTTAATGGTATTCGTTGTTCCCTGTACACAACCGTATCATTTAACATTATCAACATTGTAGATTTTTAAAATTTTTAATCTATGCCAACAAACAGGTAACTTTTTTGTTTCTTAGTTTCAAATTACTTAACAAACAGCTGAGCAGCACATTTTTGGTATGTCTTTATATGCCCTTTTATTAAGAACTAAATTTTTGTGTTCTCTATCTGTCTCGCCATTGGTGTTGATCATTTTCTTATTGATTTGCTAGATCTTTTTATATACATGAGGACTATAACTCTGTCACTCACGTGATGCTCTAAATATGTCCCTCTCATTTATTTGTTTGCAGCTTGTTTTATGGTAATTTATATGTATTCTTTGTCGCCTCAGAGTGTTATATGCATTTTTCCTCATCAAATTTGAATTTTTTCTTTATGGCTTCCTGAAGGAAGTCTGTGAACCAAAAGAAACTTGCAATGGTTTTCAGCATGGAAGTGATTTGATTTATGTTTTAAATGTGGCTGTAGTGGAGAAATAGAGGCAGTCTCGGGAGGACAAGATTAAATACAAAGCGAACAGTTAGACGGTGAGAGGTGCCGGGACCAATGGAAGAGATCGAGGCCAGGAAGCAAAAGCAGTAGAGATGGTGATGGAGAAGAAGATTTCCAGATTTCTGGTTTTGATAAAATGTAACAGAGTAGCCAGTCTCTGATGTGACAAACATGGGAGGAGGACTAGGTTATTTATCATTTGTTTGTTTGTTTGTGTGGGGATTGGGACTCAAGGAAGTGAAAATGTGAGTTAGGTTAGGACATGCTGAGTTGCAGTTCCTCTGAGAAATCCAGTGGAAAGAGAGCGAAAGTGCTGGATGGATCCATGGCAGTCCAGCACACAGGCCAGTCACTTTGATATATGTGTTTCCACTTTATGAATCTTGGTTTCCACATGGAGGATCAAAGCTCAACAGACCCCTTCATGATCTTGACTCACAATATTTCACTCAGAAAGCTCAACTTAGGTCCAGAGGTTGGCACAGATTTAAGGAATTGCTAAGTGATTTTCCTGCTGAGAAAAAGAGCTTTTGGTTTAAGCACAAATACACACCCGTTTCAACCATTAATTTATGACCTAAATTTTTTTCTTTTAATTTAAAAAATGATGCTGATAGAACAGTTGCAAAAAGAGCACAAAGAATGTCCTTTATATCAATGACTTAGTGTTAGATATCCATTTTTGAATAAAAATCTACCTCCAAATCCAGTGACTGAAAGCAAAAAACTATTATATTGTGTATCATGATTTTGTGTGTCAAGAATGTGGGCAGAGCTCAGCTGGGTAATTTCTGTTCCATGTGGTATTGACAGAGGTCATGGAATGGTATTCAGCTAGTGGATGGATGGATTTGGAGAATCCAAGATAGTTTCATTCACTTGTCTGGTACCTGGTAAGGATGGCTGGAAGGCTGAGCACAGCTGAAAGTATCAATAGCATCAGTTTACAAGGTCTTTTGATGATTGTGGATCAGCTTGATTGTCTCAGGGAATTGGACATCTTATAGCATCTCAAGGCCCAGGAGAAAATGTCTCCAGAGGCCAAGGTCAAAGGTCTATCATTATCTCATCATAGTCCATATTCCACTTGTCCAAATAATTTCATTGATAGCGACTTTTACTGGTCCAGGATCTGATCCAGGGTTATATGTTAGAATTAATTATCAAGTCTCTTTGGGCTCCTTTAACCTGAAGTAATTTCTCATCCTTTCCCTTTCTTTCATAACTTGGACATTTTAAATAATACAGTATACCAATTCTTTTCTAGAAAGCCCCTCATTTTGAGTTTGTCTGATATTTCATCATTAGTTTTAGCTTATGAACTTTAGGCTAGAATATCACAGAGATGATATTGTCTCCTGTGTACTTTTGGCATATTCTGATTATCTCTTACTTTTTCTCATGGGAACATGTGCCAGACTCATCTTGTATTTCCCTGATCAGTCTTTGAATCAGTCATTTCTTCAAGTATCCCCAATTGTGTTTAGCAAAGAATGCAGTAGGGAGAACTGTGTACTAGCGCCTGCACATTGCTTCTGTGTCCTTTCACAGTGCTACAAATATTGCTATCTCTAATTTCAGTTCAACTCTGTAGGGCTTGCTCCTTTCATAGTGTATCTCCTTTCTTCCACAATGACAACCCTGATCCCTAACAGTATCAGTTTATTCACATACTTGTTTAGATCTGAAAACATTGAATAGTTTCTTATTAGTATGGATATTTCTACAGAAAATCAAATCTATTAAGTAGAACACAAAATTCATAGATCGCTGTAGCTATTATTATTTTTTTTTAAGATTTATTTATTTATGCACAAAAGAGCTGGGGTACAGGCCAGAGTCGCGGGAAGTGAGAAGATTCACCAGACAGAGTGGGGAGCAGAACAGGCAGATTGAAATACACTGCAGAAGGGCAGCAGTGGGTGAGGCAGGAGAGGTCTGCTGGGCCATGTGTGTCCCCTCCCTGACCTGCTGCAGGGATCGAACTGGTGCTGCAGTGGCTGCATTTTGCTTCATAGTGCGTTGCTTAACCCACTGCACCACCAGGGAGACCCTGTAGCAATTATTTTTGTGTGTAAACTGAAGCTTGAAATATATTGTGCTTTAAAATTACTGAAATTAACATTTTTCCCCTTTACATTTGCATCTTTTGACTACAGTTGGGGAACTTACCTCTGTGTTCTAGTTTAGATTCAAAATATAAATAGTAACCAATATATTTTTTTATTTGGAATAGGTAAAACACTGTATACATCCAAAATCCAAAACTTTGCAAAACTCAAGTGAAGTATTAAATTCAAAGTGAAGCTGTTAAACTCAAATGAAGTGTTACCCCTTCTCCCCCAGTCTTTTATCTCTCATCCCACTCACTTGAGTAAGTAACCAATTTCAATTATTTCTAGTTATCATTGCCATATTTCTGGTTTTTCAAAACCTGTTAGAATTTATCCCTGAGGGGGCCTCCCTGGTGGCGCAATGGATTAAGCAAAATGCAGGAACTGCAGCACAAGTTCATTCTTGCTGCAGGCCAGGGAGGTGGCCCACATGGCACAGCAGGCCTCTCCTGACTCGCCCGCTGCTCCCCTCAGCAGCGTGCTTCAGTTGATCTGCCTGCTTTGCTCCCCACTCTGTCTCTGGTGAATTCTCTCACCCCTGCATCTCTGGCCTGTACCCCAGTTTTTGTATGCATAAATAAATAAATCTTTAAAAATAATAACAATAATAAAAATCATAATGAAAAACATTATTTTAAAAAAAGAATTTATCCCTGAGGCTAGATATATTGCCACTGATATGAAGCAATCTTTTGTTCAAGTATTGAGAGAGGCTTTTCAGTGAGTACCCAACAACAAGTGTCACAGTCACTCTGGGAATTATTTCGAGAACACTGTGTAGAGTGAGGTAAGGGAGAGATGAAAAAGGCCTGTACTGGGAACCCTACTAAAAGCATATTGCTCAAGCCTTTCTTGAATCTTATTTACTCTAGTCTGTACTAAAAGCATATTGCTCAAGCCTTTCTTGAATCTTATATACTCTAGTCTGTACTAAAAGCATATTGCTCAAGCCTTTCTTGAATCTTATATACTCTAGTCTGTACCAGCTCCATGAATATTAAATCTCAAATATTTATCCTCCAGTGTCAGGAGAATACTAGCTGTGAGACCCAGAGCAAGTTACTAACCCCTCTGAGCTCCCACAGGTCATTTCAAATCCAGAAGAGAAGAAAGATGCGAGCCTGTCCATGATGAACTCAAAAAATTTTTCCAAATTTACTTCTAATCGATAGTTTTAGCCGAGAGCAAGCTTTTCTTTAATTGACAATTATATATTCCTTTTAACACTACAGAAATCCCAAATCCTTTTAATAGATGGCATTATAATTGCAGTTTTCATCTTAAACCACTTTATTTTTGGAGGGAATGAGAGAGTATGTCAAGGACATAATGAGATAATTCAATGAAAAAGATGAAATGCTTGACTACCACACAGGTAATAGCTGACAAAAAAGTCTCAAGTGGCAATAGATCAGGTAATGTGGTACGGAGAACTTTCAGTTGTGTGGGTGGAATATACTCTGTTATTAATTCCCCATGTGCACACAGCCAGCCATTCTCAGTGATGGCTTGACCTGGCTTCTTCTCATCAGAGAGGCTGCTGTGCAGATCAGTAGTGGGGTGCAGTGGCAGTAACCAGGGCCTTGGAGTCAGCCAGACCTGTATTCAAATTCCACCTCAGTTATTTATTGCTGTATGCTGCTGGGCTGCTAAATATGGGTAAGAAATCCTGGCCCCACAAGACATTAGGTCCCTTTGATGAAATAATAAGTGATGAAAGCCAAATACACAATAAGTATGAGTTCCCTCTGCAACTACTGTGAATTTACTTCTGTGCCCTGACAAAGCCCTATTTATCTATATATCCTCTCAGCCATACAGCAGCCTTGACTTAATACAGCTGTGAGGTTTAGACAAGCAGAGGAATGAGAGCCAAGAGAAACAGTACTTCTTGCAACACCACACCCACTATTTCTTTAAGGGCTCAAGGAACATTAAGTCACCTGCTTCTCTCTTTATGAAGAAAAATTAATACATGTATAAGACATCTATCCAGCATTTAGTCTCTGCATTGGATTTTGTTGGTGATGAAAAGAAATATAAGATGTAGACACTACCTTCCAGGAACTTAAAATCCCACTAAGAACCTAAAATAAGCATCATGCAAAGCAGACAGACCTCTGTTCAAAGCTCAACCCAGTCACTTACTAGCTATGTGGCCTCCACCAGTCACTTGTCCTTTCTGTACCTCTATCCTCACCAGTAAAACAGAGCTGCCAGTGCCAACATTGGGTCATCATGAAGTTTAGAATAGCTCCTGCATGTAAGAAACTTGGTGCGGAGTTGGCACTTGGAAAATCTGAGTTCCTTGATCCTCAACCCAAATAGTTAAATAATGTAACTGAAGATTTGTAAGGTAGTCTATATCCACTACCAACTGACATGCCCTGGAGTAAAGGATCTTGGAGTTTAGTGGAGGGCAGAACCGTTCAGAGATAGGTGGGGTAGATTTCTGGATGAACAAGGGAAGTAACTGGCATTCTCCAAGGGTGGGATGTTTTTCTCAGCTATACTATGGAAGCTTTGGCCTCAACCCCTTACTTTCAACTCCAGTGATAAGGAACAAATACTTGGGTAGCCAAGATAGAAGCATTACATTGAAGACTGAAGGAGACCATTCAGTTATTCATCCAGTGCCCATATTATTGTTTGCCCTCAAGCTGCCAGTTCTATCTATCTGTTCCAAACGGCCTTTCAATCTCCTGTGGTAATCAGAATCCACTGGGCAATAATAACCAAATGGAGGACAGATGCATGACTAGGATAAAGAAAATGCTGTAGACTGAGATATGTCCCTCCCAGTATTCCCAACAAAACATTGTTTCAAATAAAATGTACAAGGAAATTTACTTGCAGAAGAGTCTGTTCCATACCAATGACCAGTTGTGGTGAATTATGTTAGTGTTCCCAGTTATCAGTAACCTCTTCAGTAAGAGAATTATACTTCCCTACTCTTCCAGGACTTTCTGTGGGTGAAATACAGTGGTATCCCATCCATTTTCAGGATGGCCATGTGATCCCTCTTAGTCAATGAAATATAAGAGGATGCAATAGCACTACATCAGAGCTGAAACATTAAATGTGTTTCAATGGCTTATTTGGCCTCATGTTTTTGTCTTCTCAGGTGATGCTACTGTCATCCTGATTCCAGAATGAGAAAGCCTTATGCTCAAGGTGAGTCGAATACAGCTGAAACATGACAGAGTTAAGCAGGTCAATAGATCAACACCATGAGCTAGAAATGTTTGTTACTGTGATACACCAATGCATGGAAGTTGTCTCTTGCCACAGGAAAAGCTGACTAGTACATCACTACTAGTTGAATATTTTCTTTATGCTGGTACTATTCTAAGCACTTTTATGTTTTTTCATTTAATCCTTACTTTAATGATACAAGGTAGTGGTTTCAGTAAGGGATTTCCATTGTGAACATCAGAAGCTTATTCTGATTGTATCCAAAAGAAAGCCATGATGAAACAACTGAATCTTGATGTGTCCTCACACCTGCACCTGGATGTCCCCTACCACCTGAAAGAACTTTTGAGTTCTTCAAACAAATAAGGTTTGTGAAAGAACAGGTCTCAAGATTTGAGATGATAGCAGTGAAGGACAGAGATCTCTGAAAGATGGGAAGTAAACATGATGATCCCTATAACTGACCCAGTTTACTGCCTGGAGAGAGTTTCCAGGCCATAGTTCAAAAAAGGAGCAGTTGGGAAAGGCTTGGTGACCCCCTTGATTTGGATATACAGAGCTGAAAGCAGGGAAGTCAAGATGACTAAAATTTATAGTGCAGAATATTGGAAAGGAGAAAACAACACATAGAGGACCATGGAGATTTGGAAAGGGTCCCCCTCGTGGATTTAGGGGAGTACAGATCAAGTGTGTGTAAGAGGAAACTATGTAAGGCATGGAAAATGGAAAATAACTCCCAAAAAAGAATAGAATGAACAATCTTTGTAGGTCACATAGGACCAGAAATAGTGCTTATTCCCACCAGTCAATTTGGACATGGGTAGAATACTCAGAAGGGTCTTTCTTTGCAGTGGGAAAATTACCAAGCATGAAATGAAACAGATACATATATATGTGAGGAGAAATGTCAATCCATTGAAACTAGCCATGAAATAACATAGATAGTAAGATTTATAAACAAGGAAGTTTTAAAAAATATGATGGCTGTTTTCCACATGTTCAGATACTAGAGTAAAGACGTTGAAGCTATAAAGAAGGCCAATCTGGTAGAATTTTTAGATACAAAATCTAGTGTCTGAAATGAAAATGCATTGGATGGGTACAAGGAAGGATTAGTGAACTCTTGAAGACATAAAAAAAAAAAGTTGTTGAAAATGATGCCCAGAGAAAAAACATGAATAAATGAAACAGAATAAGAGTGAGTTGCAAGAACTTGGGTGGCTATATAGTTGTAATTGGAATCTTTGAAGGAAATAGAAGAATAAATATTTTAGAAATAATGGCCAAAAACTTCTCAGTAATAAAAACTGTAAACCCACAGATCTAAAAAGCCCCATGAATCTCAAACAAGAAATACAAAATTATATCACAACACATCATAATAAAATTTATTAAAATCACTGATAAAAATTGTTAAAAGAGGTCTAAAAGAAGGAAGGAGCACATTACATATAAAGGAACAAAGATGAGGATGACAGTGTATTTTTTTTCAGAAGCAATTTAGGCCAAAAGACAATAAAGCAAATCTGTAAAGTACTAAAAGAAAAAGGGAAATCCATCAACCTAAGACTGCTTTACCAAGAAAATATCCTTCAAAAATGAAGGCAAATAAGACTTTTTCAGACATACAAAAGCTAAAAGAATTCATCACCATCAAAGATGACTAAGAGAAATGTTACAAAGAACATTTAGACAAAGGGAAACTATACCTGATGGGAATATATAGCTTTACAAGGGGGTGAAGGGTATTTAAAATGATAGCCATATGGGTAAATATAATGATTTTAAAATTATGAAATCTACTTAAATGATAATCAACAGGTTAGAGCAAAAATAGCAATGTCAAGGGTTTTATTTTTTTAATATAAATTTTTAAAAATTTACATATATTTGACATCAATTGTAATCCCCATGTATTCCCCATCACTGTAACACCAGTGCACCATCACCTCA
>JAGFMF010011830.1:21197675-21211782 GCA_019455555.1 Galemys pyrenaicus | reverse complement strand
GAAGTCTGGAAGTGTGATCCCTCCACTTCCCTTTTTTTCAGTTAGGAGAGCTTTGGCTATTTGAGGTTTTTTGTGTCTCCATATGAATTTCATCAATTTGTTTTCTATTTCTTTGAAGAATCTCAAGGGGTTTATAAGATATATAAGAATACAATGTATGACAGTTACACCCAAAGGGAAAGAGGGGAGATAGGGAAATGTACCTTTCTTAAATATTCTATAAAGTTCTTATACTATACATGAAATGGTATAATTTATATCAAGTAATATAGTAATATTACTTGATAGTAGATTGTGAAGTTAAACATGAATGCCACAAGCCCTAAAGCAACTACTAAATAGCACAAAATAGCTTATAGGTAATAAACCAACAAAAAAAAATACAATGAATTTATAACAAATAATCAAAAAAAGTTAGAAAAAGGGGAATACAAACAAGTGGGAGAAATATAAAACAAATACGCAATCTGGTAGATTTAAATCTAACCATATCAATAATCATATTAATGCAGTAGCCTAAATACCCCAATCAAAAGGGAGATTAGCCAATCAAATAATAGAATTAAGTCACAGTTACATGCGCCCTACAAGAAATCCATTTTCAATTATATAGGTTAAAAGCAAAAGGGTGTGAAAGATACACCATGCTAACACTAAATGAAACTAGTGTGGATATAGTATTATCAAACAAAACAAAGTTCAAAGCAGTGAGCATTAGTAGCCCAAAGGTTCATTTCATAAAGGGCCATAATACATATAGGTGTATGCACCTAAAACAAAAGTTTAGAACACATGAAACAAAACCTGATAGAACTGCAAGAAGCAGCAGACACATTCACAAGAATAGTCATGGATTTCAACATCCTCCTCTTAGTAATTGACAGAACAGGCAGACAGAAAATCGGTGAGGATACAGACAGCTTGACTAGCACAATCAACTTGACTTCATAACTCTCTCCAGAGCACTACACCCAGCAACATCAGAATACACATTCTTTTCAAGTACACCCAAGCATTTATAAAGATTGGTTATATTTGGAGTCAAAAAATAAATTTCAGTAAATTTAAAATTACTCAAACCATACAAAGAATATTCTCTGACCACATTAGAAT
Source organism: Galemys pyrenaicus (assembly GCA_019455555.1). Taxonomy (NCBI): domain Eukaryota; kingdom Metazoa; phylum Chordata; class Mammalia; order Eulipotyphla; family Talpidae; genus Galemys; species Galemys pyrenaicus. The sequence goes on along the minus strand of JAGFMF010011830.1, from coordinate 21,210,669 downwards.
TAAATTTGAAATCAGTCCAGAATGATGTCTGGAAAACCTCCAAATATTTAGAAACAAGGTAACACAAATCTAAGTAACCGAGTAAAAGAATAATTTTTTGAAGTTATGAAGTATATTTTGAGTTGAATGAAAATGAATCATGACAGGGCCTCCCTGGTGGCGCAGTGGGTTAAGCAACACACTATGAAGCAAACCTCAGCCACTGGAGCATGAGTTAGATCCCTGCTGCCGGCCAGGGAGGGGACCCACATGGTCCCCTCATGGTCCCCGCATGGTGCAACAGACCTCTCCTGCTGTGCCTGCTGCTGCCCTCAGCAGTGTACTTCCGTTGATCTGCTGTTCTGCTCCCTGTTCTCTGTGGTGAATCCTCTCACCGCCCCGCCACACCTCTGGCCTGTGCCCCAGCTCTTGTATGCATAAATAAATAAATCTTAAAAAAAAAAAAGAAAATGAATCATGACAAAATTTGTGGAATGCACCTGAAACCATACTTAGAAATGTGTAGCATCAAACACCTACATGAGGCAAGAAAAATGGTTTCAAATAAATGTTCTCAGTTAGAAACTAGAAAAAGAAGAGCAAATGGATCTTAAAGTTAGTGGAATAAATGAAATAAGGAAGAGCAGAGGAAAAAAAAAATCAATGAAATAGAAAACAGAAAATAAGAAACCAAAAGCTGGTTCTTTGAGAAGGCCAATAAAATTGATAAGCTGCTAGCCAGAATGAAAACTCAGATTTTAAAAAAGAGAGATTCAAATGACCAAATTATCAATAACAGAAATGAGAGGTGACATCCCTACTAATGAAACTTGTATTAAAAGCCTAATCTATTCAATAATTAGATGAAATGTAAAAATTTCTAGAAAGATATGTTACCATAGCTTATCTAAAAAGAAACAACTAGAATATCTTTCTACCTATTAAAGAAATATCTATATCAAAATCTATTTCAAAGAAAACTCTAGAAACAGATTGCTTCACTGTAAATTCTCTGAAACATTTAAGGAGGAAATAGTACCAAATTCTATAAAATAGAAGGAAAGGAACACTTCTTAACCTATTCTTGAAAAGCAGCATAATTTGATGCCAAAGTCAGGCAAAGATATCACATGGGGAAAAAAAGCACAGACCAATAGCCCTTGTGAACATAGGTACAAATGGAATCATTAACAATACATTAAAATGTTAATATATCATGACCAAATGGAGTTCATCCCAGGAATGCAAAGCTAGTTCCATATTCAAAATTCAGTCAATGCATTTTAAAAAGAAGAAATTCAGTCAATGCAATTCATTGTTAAGAACAGACTCAAAAAGAACGAAAATTGGGAAATTGAATGACTAGATCTAGAAAGAATCAGGCAGGAACAATGAATGATGACAACAAAATCAACAGCAAATGCAGGGCAGCAGAACCACAACTGGAATCATGCCCCAAACTCAATTCTGTCCAGGCCATGCTGCCACTCCCACCATCGATGCCCCAAAACAGCGTGGACACGGCAGCTAATGCTCTCCCTGCGTCTGGATGTTGCTGCTGCCAATCTTGTCCCCATCAAAAGGAATTCTCCATCATCCTTGCTTTTATGAGTGACTGGTTCCAATTTTAAAGACCTAAGAGGGAAGTTCTGATTGACCAAACTGTCAGGAAACCTGGAAAAGGGAGGGTAGCAGGTAGTGTTCTTTGTTGCCAGCAACAGAATCCACTACATCTACTTCAGCAGGAGGAGACTTAGTAAGAAAGATACTACTCATTTAGTCACTGAGATTGTTGAAAACGTTGGGACCAAAGACAGGTTGTCCCAGGATGTACCTGAATGGCATGCTGATTATGAGACAGAAGTCCAAGAATGATTTTTATTTTAGGGAGATAATTATCTCCCTAAAACAGAAAATCTCAGATGGCCCAGGAGTTGGGGACAGCCATCCAGCCTTATCTCCCATGACTGAGAGTTGCATCATCTATTTTTTGATGGATATGTAGATAAACCCTGCAAAATTATTTTTTCTTTAAATTGCAAAGTTCTTTATTCTATGTTTCCCTCCTAAATCTGTTGCTCCCTTTCTAGAGATGGTATAACTTCACAGGAATGACGATAAGGCAGGTTCATATTCTATGTACCCCAACCCCACCTGTCAAATGTAATTGAAATTTGTCTTTTTTCTCCCTGATGCCAATTTAATTATTTTCCAGCCCAAAGACCTACAAAGGTAGAGGACAATTAGCTTCCTCCACAACAAAAATCTAGGCTCTGGGCTGAGATTTCAGGAAAATCCTTGTGACTACATTGCAGAACCAACCCGGCAAGAGAGCTCCTGCCACAATGAAATCAGAAAGCTGCCACTAATCCAGGGAAGAGCTGCATCTACTTCCCCAGAAAGAAGTATCAGCCCAAATGGACCCTCTTGTCCTAGAGAGCTTCCTCGTGTAGCTCACTTCTGAATCAGACTGATGTGTCTGTTCGGCAGAATCCAGATTACATCTGTGGCAAGGAAGTCTAGGGAATGAAAGAGGAGTTGTGGGGCTTTACCAAAAAAAAAAAAAAAAAAAGAAAAAAAAATATATATATGAAGGCGATTTGCATGAAATTTGGGAGCCATAACTAAGAAATGAACTTTATGTCCACTAGTGGAAAGTAACTCTCTTGCCTACCCAGGTTCAAGCAGTGTGGAGTTCCTCAAGCTGATAATTTTATTGTCTTCAGAGTTTTGCCTTCCTAGAATGTCCTATCGTTGGAATCATATGTTTTGCAACCTTTTCAGTTTGGCCTTTTTCAGTAAATACTATGTATTTTTGTTTCCTCTATGTCTTTCCATATCTTAATAGCTCACTTGTTTTCAGCTCTAAATTATATCTCAGTGTATGGATGTACCACAGTTTATTTATTCCTTCACCTATTTGGTTGCTTCCAAATTTGGGTGATGATGAATAAAGCTGCCATGAACATCTGTGTGTAGGTTTTTGTGTGGACTTAAACTTTCAACTCTTCTGGGTAAATATAACCAGGAATCACCATTGCTGAATCATATGATAAAAGAGTATTTTCGTTTTGTAAGAAACTGCCAAGCTGTCTTCCAAAGTAGTAATACTGTTTTGCATTCCTAGCAGTGATGAATGAAAGTTCCTGGTTCCACATCTGCATCAGCACTGAGAGCTGTCAGAGTTCTGGATTTTGGCCATTCTAATAGGTATGTAGTATTATCTCATTATCATTTTAATTTGCATTCCTTGCTGACATAGGGTATAGAGGATCAAGCTTTTAGCACTTCTTTTGATGGATCGACCAATGCTAGACAGTGAGTCAACAATCTCACTCCTAAGTATAGGCCCAAGAAAATATGAGCACAGATGTACTAGTGACCTGTTCAAGAATGTTTGTAGCAGCACTGCTCATTATAGCCCCAAACTAGTATCAGTCCAGACATCCCTTGAATAGAGCAGGGGAAAAATTGCTGACAAAGATTTTTCCCTTTGACTAAACTTAATCAAGTTCCTCTGCTCAACTAGCCCTTTAGACTTCTCATCCTTGTAGAGTCCAATCTTCAGAGATAATCTTGCTATGTCAGTTTAGGGACAGCCCCCCAAAGGGCTACACTGAGTTAGTTAGCTTCTGACCACCTCTTGATATCTCATCAAGGTCCACATCCCTCACCTTGACCTGCCTTCAGCAAGACCCCTGTTGAATCAGTCTAGCAAGAATCTTTTTCACCCAGATGTTTGTTTTTAGTAATTTTCCAACTACTGACCCCTACCACACTCCTTAGATAGAAATTCCCAGTGTCCTTGTTATCTGTTCTGTGCTGGGTACAGTGATCCAAAGATGTATAAAGTACAGATACTTGCCCTCAGGGGGTTCACAATCCTGGGAGGGAGACAGACATGCAGATAATGACAACAGGCGTGTAGGTGCAATGCTTGGTCAGTGCCCCCTTTTGTCATGCCGCAATGGCTTCCCTGGTTAAGGAAGGATTATCTTGCTTGGACAATTTCTGTTGCTTCCAAGCTGGGTTTCTCTACCCATCCATCACTCTGCTGCTGAGAGACCTTTTTAGATGCATATCTGACAAAGGCACTACACTGACTTCAGGTCTGTCCAGCTGATCTGGAGTCCAGCGAAATTCCTTGGAGTGCTGTCATGATGCTAGCCCTTATTCCTCCAGCTCCATCTTCCATCTTCTGGAAGTTCATACTCCAGACCTACCACAGGCTCTGCACCCAGGCGACCATCCTGTTCTCCTGCGTCTAATCTGTGCAGCCTTCTCCTCAGGGAAGCATTTTCAGTCTGTCCTTCCATGTCTGGGAAAGGAGCCTCCATCAAATCGTTTCCTCATGGGTTGGGTTGTCTTGTCTGTGTCCCTGATGAAATGGGGGTTCTGCATCCTGGGCTCTTTGCCTGGTGCCAACCAGAGCGAGGGCGGGGTCAGCAAATGACTGTGGAATGGACCTGAAGTCAACTCAAGGAGCAAAGAGAGGGCACCCAGAGCGGGAACTTTCAATTCCCCTGAGGAAGCACAGAGGACTCGCGGCCTCAGCTGTGGCCACGCCCTCTGCCTTATCTCGGAGCTCGAGCTCGCAATGAAGCCGCTCTACGTAGGCGCTGATGGTCAGCGGAGCAGAGATACAGTCCTCCCTGCGCCTCGGGTGGGCGGGGAAGGACGCGTGAAGCAGGTGCGGTGTGAAATTGGACTTTGAAAGATGAGTTGGAATCTGATCTTAAAAAATAAACTCTGTGTGTGTGTGTGTGTGTGTGTGTAAGGAGATATTAAACCATCCTCTTTCCCAGGTTGCTTTTTCTCACGTGCGTTGGGGAAAGACACCAAAGCCGCCGAGCGACAGTGGATGTCTCCTCCCAGTCAGGGGCACCCACCCTGGCGCTCCCCGCGCGCTTGAATGAATGGGGAGGACCCGCGCGCATGAATGAGTGCGTGAGCGAGGGAGTGCTCGGCGAGCGGGCGGGTGAATGGCGACCGCGCCGCGACTCCGCTAAGGGGAGCGGGCGCGGGCGCGGGCGCGGGCTCCATTTCTCTCTCCCGCCAGCTGGTGGCCTCGGGAAGGTGGCGGCGCCGGCAGCCGCCGGAGCTGGGACGGGCCGGGGCGCGGGATGGTGGGGGAAGGGGCGTTCCCGGCGGCCGCGCCTTCCGCGGCTATTGGATTAGTGGCCTTCAGGGATGAGCTCAGCCGGATCGGCTTTCAGCTGCAGCCTCCCGGCCGGCTGGGAAGGCGGGGAGCGGGCAGCGGAGGAGGAGGAGGGGGAGGCGGCGACGGCTGCAGCATCCAGAGCTGGCCCTGGCGGCCGGCGCGCCCGGCGCACAAAGGCGCCCAGCCCCTGGGGAGGGAGATGAGCGCACGGCAGCCCCGGCCCGGGCCCCTGCTCCAGCCTCCGTTGCGTGTGCCCAGGACTCTGGGGAAGGCGCAGGGCACACCAGGGGCCGGCGACCGCGGCGCGGCCCTTGAGCCCTGAGCTCTGGACCCGTCGCCCTTCTGGTCCGGCACTGAGCTTCCAAACGGCTGGAGCGCGGGCCTCGGCGCGCCCCCGCCACCGGCTCAGGAAGGCGCTTCCCCACCGGGATCCGATCTCCGGCGCGGGAGCGCCAACTTCCCCAAGAACGCTCCAACTCCAGGCCGTCCAGCTGGGCAGAGGGGGCGCTGCATCTGGGGACTAGCCCTGAGGACATGCCCCCTGCCCGGAGGAGCAAGCCCGCATCTGCGGGGTCGCTCGGGCGCCCCTGAGTGGGCGGCGGCGGCAGACGTCTGTCCCCGGAGTCCAGGACTTCCCAGCGCTGGCGATTCTACCGGGGCAGGCTCTTGCCCTCTCTTTTATGGTGAGTACTCTCCAGCATCTGGTCAGCGCGCGGGAGCTCGGAGCCGAGATCCGGCTACCGGGACCTCGGGCGGGCGGCCACTAGCCACAGTCCGCACTCGGGTCTCCATCCCTGGGAATCCGTCTCTGCGGTTTGTGGCAGCTGGGGCTGCTAGCTTTGCGCTCAGTTTGGGGGCTTTTGGGGCCGTCCCTTAAAACCATAGTCTGAAGCCCGCTGCTTCTCTGCGTAAAGGAGGAGCATAAAAAACTGCCTCCCGAGTCACTGCCCGGGTTTGGGTCCAAGACCCGTCGTCACTCACTGGCTGGTGACCTTGGTAAGGCGCCGAACCTCGGCTTCCTCATCCGTAGGATGGGGATGACAGCGATCCCGGTTTTAGAGGGTTATTGGTAGGATCTATGGGGTGGTACTTACAACGAATGTATTGTAGATCCGTGCCGGGCACGAAGGAAGCACGGAACCAAATATTAGCTCGCAGCGCTCTTAGTCGTGTGAGCCCTTAGAGTGTCATCTAACTTTCCAGAATAGCAGCAGCTCCTTCGACTATATAATAGGGACAGTCATTTCTAGGGGTCTGTTCCTTACGGAGAGGGAATCATCCAGGGCAGTTGCAGTCGAGTGCATGGCACGCAGTGGGCGCTGGCTGTTGTTAACGTTTACTGTTGAAGCTGGGACGGTGAGACTGGTCACCCGCCAGCACTGCTGGGGGCCGGTTCCTGGCCTAGCTTGTAGACAAAGTTGGCAAAGCTCAGGAAGGGAGGGGGTCTGGAGTCCACGAGTCTAGGGCCAGGGTGGGGTCTGGGGAAGGATGGAGGAGAAGAGCCTGGAGCACTGCAAATGTGTCCGCTGGGGTAGCGCAGGACAAGCCACCGGCTCAGAGCCAGACCTGGACTCCAGGCCCAGAACCGCTCCCCGGTGGGAGGAAAGGCGGGTGGAGAGAGAGTGTAGAGCTCTGCCTGCTAGGGCTTCCTTGCTGGCAGATAATGGGCTGTTGTGGACCAGGAGGAAAAGGAGGGCACTTGTGTACTGCTGTGGTGTGGAGGTTCAGAGCCTTGCTCTAGAGTCAGGCTTGAGTTTGAATTCCACCAGCCCTCTGTGTGACCTTGGGCAAATACTCTGAAGTCTGCAAGCTCACCCATTTTGCCCATGCTCCTTCAGAGTGAGGTTGAGGGTGAAGGTAGATTTCTCCTCTCCAGGAATCTGAGCCTTCCCACCCCCAACCCTCCACCTACCCTTTGCACCCCCTGCAATTTAGTGAGTCTAATAAATCAGAAGATATGAAAAATTATGCCTATTAAAATGAGAATCCAGGTCTGCCTTTTTTCAGCTCCACTCTGCACAAGAGCAAGAGATCAGTGCACTTAGGCTTCTCTCTCTCCCTCTCCCTCTCCCTCCAACCAAAATCCTGCAGCTTCTGTTACTCTGTCTGGTCCCAGATCTTTCCTTATCCTCCAAGATCTTTATTTATTAAACACTGCTGATTAATCCAGTTGGTTAGAAAGGCAAAGTGTCAAAAGCATGACATAAACATACCTTCCACAGGGACATATTCCTTGAAGACACCCTCTGATAAATTCCATTTTTAAAAACTTGGTTTGAAAGTGGTAGTAAAAAGAATTTAAACCACCTCTGGCTAACATCAAACAAAATCTAACTTGCTGACTGTCCCACTCAAATCTCTCTCCAGCTTATAGTTCTACTTTATTTCAAAGACTGATAAAATACTTTTAAAATCTATAAGGAAAAGAGATCACCGCAGTCAGAAGACACGACACACTGGAGAGACAATTGTCATTCCTGTCACAAAGAGTTCATCTCTTTAATGTGGAAGAAGTTCCTCCAGTCAACCAGCATAAAACCAAAAGGGGACAAAAACTATAAGCAGTTTATACACACAAAATAAAATTTTGGTAACACTCAAATAAAACAATCTGCTCTATTTCACTCAATAAGAAAAAATGCAAGTTAAAGCTACAGTAGGTTTCTTTGCATCAGATAGTGATAAGCAAATAGTAATAATTATGCATTGATGAGAAATATCCTTTTAAAATGTAAATAGATGAAATCCTTCTTTTCCTTAGAACCAACGCTTTGCTGCCAGCGAGTGAAGTCTGGATGCCTGCAGGGCTGGGTCTTGCCCCTTCTGGCCCTTTGTCACCACCTTCCTCTCTTTACCCTACTCTTCCTGGCATGTTTTTTTTTTTTTTTTTGCTTCAATATTTCAAGAACTTTTTCATTTGCTATTTCCCCTACCTAGTCTACTGTTTCCCTTGGTTTTTCTTTTCTTTTTTTTTTTTTTTAAAGATTTATTTATCTATGCATACAATTGCTGGGGAACAGGTCAGAGTCGTGGGAGGTGAGAGGATTCACCAGAGACAGAGTGGGGAGCAGAACAGGCAGACTGACTGAAACGCACTGCTGAGGGGAGCAGCAGGCGAGGCAGGAGAGGTCTGCTGTGCCATGTGGGTCCCCTCCCTGGCCAGCGGCAGGGATCGAACTTGATCCCTGCAATGGCTGAGGTTTGCTTCATAGTGCCACCGGGGAGGCCCTCCCCTTGGTTTTTCTTAAGATTTTCTTCTTCCCCTCATTTTGGCAGGCCTGTTCTTCAGGGCTTTCCTCCTGTCCCAGCAGGTGACCAAGGCCTGGCCAGTGCAGTTCCTCTGGGAAAAGACCCAACACAACTCACCACACAGGGACTACTCAATTTTCTCTGCCTTGTCGCCTATTGTGACAAAGTTAGGCTCTTGAAAGGTTTCTTCTCCATTGGCACAGGAACAATGGGTTTCTGGCAGTCCTCCAGCTATGACAGACCACTCAATATGGAAAATCAGGTGGGTGGTGGAACCAGGAGTAAAGTTATCAGAAGTCTCTGATTCATAGTCACTTTTAAAAAAATAAGCACATAAATACATGCACTTATGTGCTCATACCAGATGTATTAGGCCAAAAGTGATCAACAATAAAAAATAGCAACACATTTTTTTGATAAAACATGGTCCCTAGATAAGTCTCCTGTTTTTCCACTGTGCTCAACTCAAGAAATAGGGATCTTTTCTGAGATTATATGAAAAAGAACTTGTCAGTACTCAACCCTTTGGGAAAGAGGAAGGTGGATTCAAATCAGGTCTCATGGACCTCATGGACCTTCAGAAGGACTTTGCAGGGCAGTGTTGATTGCATATGTGTTTTCACTTCACGCTGAGTTTAGGACTGAATAATCATTAAGTAAAATGTGTACATTATGAACAAAGTTTGTTGCTACTAATGCAAATTGCACAGGAGGTTAGCAAGAGCATTTCTTTTTCAGTCTGCCAAGTGCTGTTGAGTTTAAACAGAGGTAGCAGCGGTTGTGCTGGCGCTGCTGGAGGTCGAGGTTAGCTGGGCCAGGACTGGTGTTCCCAGCAAGAAAGGAGTTGTGGTACTGAAGACGGCCAAGGAACCTGCTGACAAGGACGAAGATGCGGTGATGGCGGCCGCCACAGAGGATGCCTGGCTGCTTGGGGCAGGGGACAGGGTGAGTGTCACTAGGCCAGGGGACATGCAAGTCTTCCAGGACATCCAGGCCTGGCCAGGATGTAGTGCCTGACAGGAGTCTGGTATGACCAGATGGGTGGCCCTGCTGGGAGACAGGGATGAGAGAAATAAGCGAGAGCAGGCCTTACAGGTTCTGTGAGTCAAGCCAGGGATGCAGCTTCTCTCTGGAGAAGCCGCACAGAGTGTGGAACGAGCAGATGAGTAGGCAGCTTGTTCAGATCTATACCTTGGCAGGGCAGAGGTGGAGTGCAGGCTGGAGTTACAGAGCCCTGTTAGAAGACTGTCGCAGTAACTTAGATAAAGGGAAAAAAGACGCTGAGTGAGGGAGACCAAGAGTCAGGGGGATGCAGAGAAACCTGGTATTTGGGAGAAGGAAGGAGTCAACTGGGTGTGTGAATTCAGTAGCATCAGGAGTCCCCAGATGTCTGACATCTAGGGGGGGACGTGACCATGGAGAAGGCTTGTGGTGGAACAGGCAGATGGTTTTACAGGACCGTTTGAAGAAGCATCTAGGTTGGGTGGCTTGAGACTTCCATCTAAGGATGCTAGTCACAGAGATGACTAGCAATGGAGGCAATGGAGAGAGAGAAAGAGGGAGAGAGGGGTGACCAAGATGGTGCCCCATTTATGGGATAGGCAAGGTTGTCCCTGGCACTAGGAGGCAGCAGGAAGTGGCCCAGAGAGCTGCCATGTGCTGTCACGTGCAGGGCTGAGACCCAGAGAAACTCCAACATCCCCACCTGGCATTGAGTGCTGTGACATCATTTATGGTGACCCCAGGGCTTTGTCTTCTCCAGGAGGGAGAGTCAGGGCCAACCTGCACCACAGAAGTGTCTCACTTGTCGGCCATAAGTCATAATTTCCTGAGTTCTGAGTGTCTAGGTCTCCTTGGACTCTTCACCATCTCTTCCCCTCAAGTGTCCTCCAGCACCCCCCAGTATCTCAAAGGTGGTTCCAGAAACTTCTCAGCTTTAACAGTGGAACCTTCAGAAATCCTAGCAGGTTCCTGTTAGGATTTCTTGGATCAAGCCTGAAGCATGAGTAGTTTGATTTCTGAGTTTTCAGATAACCAGTTACACCAGGTTCAGGCTGGGAGGTGAATGAGGGGCTGGACACTTAGTGTATGTGTACCCTAACCCTATGGTATTGTGAGACTATTGCATTTTCTTCATAGATGTTTTCCCTAGAGGGTCCCGTTATATGTACCCGCCCATCCCCTGTCTAGGAGCTTGGCTCCGACCTGAGTCACGCAGGGCTTCCCAGAGGCCAGCTGTCCTGCAGAGCAACCCACGTGTGTCTGGGCAGCCCTCTGGGCACAGGGACAGCTGCTGCAGCGGGAGGCTGCCAGTGCTGCATGTGGGCAGCAGGCCTCTGGTCTTGCTGCCGCTGAGGTGCGTCTCTTTCAAATGACCTTGCAAGCACACTGGCCTGGTCACCGCCCAGCAAACCTTCATCCCATCCTCTAATCTCCTTGCTGGCTGGCAGCCAAAGCTTCTGCTGTGGGGGCTCCTGGCTAAGTCACGCGTGGGAGGATTCCCATGGAAACCCCACAGGAAGGAGAGATGGGGAAAGCCTCATTGATTAACACTCCAGGAAGACAGGCGTGAGACCGCTCCACCTGGCGCTGGACAGATGGCTCTCTTTGTGAGCTCAGGGGAAGAAAAGACCGGCCCAGCCCATGGTAGCCGGAGTGCCTGTGAGTGTACAGAGGGGAGAAGCTAATGGTTGCTGATTAACAAGATCATAGGGGTTCTTTCGTTTATTCACCATTAGTAGGTTCCTTTTGACTGAGCATCTTTTTTTAATTTATATGTATTTGACATCAATTATAATCCCCATGTATTCCCCATCACCATATCACCAGTGCACCATCACCTCAGTCCCCCATTGACTGAGCATCTTTTAATGAAACATCACCCTCCCCCTTTATATTTGTACTAAGAAATTCTTTTAAATAACACAGTTGAACCAGGTCCAGCTAGGTATCACCAGTGCGGTTGTCCAGAGACAAGGATGGAGGCATGAAGATGTTACATGCCTTGGCCCAGCTCACGGATCTGCACTCCCGGGTCATTTCTATGGAGAGGGTCCTCTGAGGCTGCAGGTTGCTTTATCCACTTGCTCACGCTTGTGCGTTGTATAGACTTTTACGCAGCACTTTCTCTGAGCCAGAGCACAGTCTTGGGAACTCCACTGAGGAGTCCCAGTGCCTGCTCTTAAGTTGCCTCCATCTGGTGGGAAGGAGGTAGCAAAGGAGACATTATGGCCCTTTGTAATAAGTCGTGGTGGAGACAGATAAAGGGCCACTGCGAGCACAGGAAATGGGGGAGAGTTCCCCGGAGGCGTTGGGTTGATACCCATGAATGAATGAATTATCCAGATGTGTATGGGTGGGGAAGTTCGTGCAGAGGGAGGGAAAGGATGCTGGCAGCAGCAAGTCAGCACAGGAATGTGAGGACCTATATGGTCCTATATGGTCTTAGGGAAATTCATGCAGGTGGGAATACTGTTACCCCGGGGAAGCCCTGTAGAGCCTTTTTGGGAGGGTTCGGGTTAGGAGTCTGAACTTTATCCGAAAGCCGCAGAGCATGACTGGATCAGCTTTGTGTTCTACAAGTGCTGTAATGTATTTCTGAAAGCAATATGCAGTCCATCAGAGAAATTCAGGTGGCATCAGGCTGCATACCTTTCACAGTCTTTGTAATTATTTCGACCCATCATTGGGTCTGACCCCTTTGGTGTGAGCTCTCCCTGGAGGGAAGTAGTGTGTCTTAGACTTTCTGGTAGCCTCAGATCCCAGGGAAGCATCATTACTTCTGGTTAAGAGAAGGGGTGCAGCCCCCTTCACCCAACCCCCCAAGGCTGCAGCCAGAGCCTGCTCTAAGGGGGGCACATTCACCCAGCCGTTACCAGTTGTGGTGGCCGTCTTGTCGCCTGGCCTGCTCCGTGCCCTGGTGAGCCAGCCAGCCAGGCCTCCGAGACTGGGATTCTGAGTCCTGGGCCTCTGAAGACGGAGTGTCACATTTTGCAAACTGCAGCGGCTCCTTAAACAGTGTGACATCAATGCTTTGTGTCTCCTTACTTCCCTGTCGATTGCAACACCCACCAGGGTTCTAGGAAGGGCAATTGGCAATTTTAAGTTTTTGTTTTCTTGCTCAACCGTCATTGAAGCCCTGGGGCAGATCCTTCCGGATAATGTCATTAAGCATCTCCATTCAAGCATGGCCTAAGAAATTAAGTTTGGTTTGGGGGGAATGTGATGCAGGCACACTTAGGCATTGTTCAGTGTGACCTCTGCTTACCGGGTTGAGAGTCAATGCTATTCCTATCGGGAAGTTAGCCTCTGATAGTTCCTGTGCACCTTGCTCAGTTCCGCCTGTGGTGATGGGGAGAAGAGAAAACGTGACAGGCATGCATTCCCTCTGGCTAGAAAGAGAGGGCAGGAAGCAACACACTATGAAGCAAACCGCAGCCACTGCAGCACGAGTTCGATCCCTGCTGCCGCCGGCTGGGGAGGGGACCCACATGGCGCAGGCAGACACTACTGCTGTGCCCGCTGCTCCCCTCAGCAGTGTACTTCCGTTGATCTGCCTGTTCTGCTCCCGCTCTCTGTGGTGAATCCTCTCACCCCCCCACACCT
>JAGFMF010011830.1:21182487-21196912 GCA_019455555.1 Galemys pyrenaicus | reverse complement strand
ATCTGCCTGTTCTGCTCCCTGCTCTCTGTGGTGAATCCTCTCACCCCCCCCCCACACCTCTGGCCTGTACCCCAGTGCTTATATGCATAAATAAATCTTTAAAAAAATAAAAATAAAAAAACAGAAAGTAAGCTCTCACTTTCTGAGAACTCCAGCATTTCTTCTCCACACCCACCTGTGTACTCTGGCTTCTCTTCAAAGCGCTGTGCCTGTGTTGTACATGGGGTGGCAAAGAAGTCCAGGTAAAGCTCCTTGTCCTCAAAGGAATGCCTGTCAAGGTAGGAAATAGTAGATTAGCAGGGTCAGCAGGATCAGAAAGTGTTGGCTGGCTCAGGGAACCCCAGGAAATTCAGGGATGAGCCCTCAAGTCCTGCTGAATTAAAGCAAGCTTCCTGGAGTAGGTGGGACATTCAGGTAGGATTAGGAAGGTGAAAAAGGAAGGACTTGCAAGCCCCCAGAGAGCTGGACAAAGGCATGAATACTGACTTTTGCATTGGTAATCTATCTCTCTGCTCCAGTTTGGGCCTATCTTCAGCTGGTCATTCTATCCCTCCCTCTTGATCACTGCCTTTGACAGTACTTAGCTGCTCTTTTATTCATTCTTTCCTTCTGTCCCCAGTTGCAGGAGAATGGAGGAGCTAGAACTTCTCTGGGTCAGAATTATAGAGACTTTGAGCCCTGGCTGGGCACAGGGGAGTACAGCATAGAGCCTGAGCTGCAGGTCTAGAAACGGGGAATCAGACATAGGTCCCTATTACTGAACATTTACTGCGAGCTCCATTCTTTGCTATTAATAATGACTCTACCCTCGACTTCTCAGAATCTCACATCACACTCATGGTTGTGTTCTTAGGATGCATTTGGGTTGTGAGATGGCAATGTTAGAGGACAGGCACAGTTAGAAGAACCACTTAAACATTTACCGGGTTCCTCCTGGGCACGCTGTGCCATTCCAGGCCTACCCTGATTTCTACAAAGGCAAGCAAGGTCAGCACACAGTCAGTGCTTTTCTGATTATTCTCTGAGCAATTAAGGCCTTGTTTAGGGACCCATGAACTGGCTGGGATTTGAACCCTGCCCTTCATTGTCAGCGTATGGCACCATCATTGGTTTTCCTGAGTGGCTAGCTGCTATTGGATTTCAGCGCTCCACACTGTGTCCCTTATTGGGGGGAGCAGCCAAGGGGATGTCTGTTATATGTTCACCTTGTCACACCCCTAGTGTGTATAGCCTTGGGGATCTTTGCCTGCCACTGATGGGGAGGGAAGCCTTGAGGACCTGAGATGCAGCTGGAGGAAGGGGAGCTCCTGGCCCTCACTGGCCCCACATGGGGCTTCTCTAGGACTGCTCTCTGGCTGTTGCTTTCAAACACATTAAAGATGTTTCTTGGACACCATTTCCAAAGTTGATACAGTGGTGTTCAAACATAAAGCGGTTTCCCTTAGAAATTTCCTGTGTGAGCCACATACAGCTGATTATAGTCAGCACCAGAGAGAGGCCCTGTTCTAACAGTGTGGAAGAGGGGAGAGAATAGGCCTGTCCCACTATGATTCTGGGGGCCATCTCAGCCCTGTCACTTGCTGGCTGTGTGGCCCCTAAAACCTCTCTGAGCCTGTTTCCTCTTTTGAAAAAGGATGGAACAGTTGTTATACCTCCTGACACACAGCGAATGTGGAGATTCAAGGTAAGTGATGGAGAAAGCATAGGGGAAGGAAGCACAGGAGATTCTGAGTGGGCCAGCTCTGCTGTCTTTTAGCCATGTAACTTTGGTGGCGCTGCTTCCCCTTAGAGTCTCCGTTTCCTGGCCTGTTAGAATGGACACATAAGGTGCCTTTAAGTGAACTACAGAAGCAGCAGATATCAATCCCCCTCCCTCCTGCAGCTGGACACCCTGAACAGACTTCCAGGACAGCCCCCAGGGAGTTCCAGTCTCTTGATTGAATCACACCCTATTCCCTATATCTCTCACATGTTATCATACTTATTTTTTTCCCAAAGATTGATTTATTTATGCATACAAGAACTGGGGTACAGGCCAGAGTTGTGGGGGGGATAAGAGGATTCGCCAGAGTAGGGAACAGAACAGGCAGATTGAAGCACACTGCTGAGGGGAGCAGTGGACGAGACAGGAAAGGTCTGTTGAGCCATGTGGGTCTCCTCCCTAGCCAGGAATCGAACTCGTGCTGCAGTGGCTACAGATAGCTTCATAGTGTGGTGTTTAATCCCATGTGCCACCAGGGAGGCCCTATTATCATACTTATTCTCATGAGCTTTTTGAAGCTCAAGGGTTGGGTAAGGTTGGTGTGAAGCAACATGGTTGAGTAAAGAAGGGCCATTTGTCTTGTAAAACTAAACTGGAATGTTGAGTTTTCTTACAGACTCAACTGATCTTTGTTCTATTTGGGCCCTTTAGCTTCCCTTCCATAGCCCTCCTTTTCTTCTATCTCCCTTCTTATCCTCCTCCTCTCTCTCTCCCTCCATAGTAATAGAAGCAGTGTATGCATATTGTTCTGCACCTTGTTTAACTCCATCTCTGTTGGCTCTTCCATTTCAGTACATTTTTTTCTCCAGCTGCATAGTGTTCCACTATATGAACCTACCAGCATTTATTGCCTTACCACGCACAGTCGTCAATGCAATAAAAGCAGAACCTATTGGGGAAAAAAATTATTCTGCCTTCAGTTTGGGTTTTTCCTAATATTTTGCTATTATAAACAATGCTGCATATATATTTATATAAGCATATATACATATTATGTAATATATAACATTTACACAATACATGTTATATACATATTATTTGTGTATTGTATATTTTATTATGTTTTTTAATATAATTTTGGACATTTGAGAACATATTTGAACTACTGGATATGGAACTACAAAGTCAAATGTGTATTTGCAATTCTGAGAAACAGTACTGACTTGCCACATGCTGAGGTCACATAATTTTACCCACAGTTCCACAGTGTTTGAGCCTGTCTGCCTCTCTAAGAAGGTGTTATCCAACTTTTTGATCTTCACTATTCTGAGACACCAACATCACATTTCCTTGGAGCTCTAACTTGTTTCTCTTTAGCAGAACCTCTTTTCTTTTTTTTTTTTAACATTTATTTACTTATGTATACAAGACTTGGGATACAGTCCAGAGGTGCAGGAAGGTGAGAGGATTCACCAGAGAGAGAGTGGGGAGCAGAACAGGCAGATCCACTGGAATACACTGCTGAGGGGAGCAGGGGGCAAGGCAGGAGAGGTCTGTGGTGCCATGTGGGTCTCCTCCCTAGCCTGGGATTGAACTTGTGCTGCTGTGCCGCAGAAGCTTCACAGTTCCAGTGCTGCGCTCAACCCGCTGTGCCACCAGGGAGGCCCCCAGAACCTCTTTTCAAAGGAACCATTTGCTTCTCTTTCTGTATTAGGGTTGGTTGCTTAGTCATTTGTACGAGCTTGTAATATATTTATTTGTAATTTGTGTTGCAAATATTTCCCCATTTTAAAACAACAAACAAGTTTAACTTTTTAATGAGTACTTTTTGTCATACCATTTGGCTATTTGTTTTTCTTATTTACATATTTTCATTTCCTATTTACAAAATTTTGTCTCCTCCACCCACAGCCTCCCCCTCACTTTAAATGATTAATTAGAAATGGTTTATATCTTTTATTTTCTTAGTCACTAAAGTCATACATTTAATGTGGACTAATATGTGAAAATGTTAATTGTTTAAGTTTCAGTGAAATAACTTCAAGACCCATGATACCAATCTTAAAAAGGAAAATTCACTAATATTCTGTAGGCAAAAAGGAAGACTAAAATGAAATATTTCTAAATGCTAACAGTGCTTATATCTGGTTAATGAGATAGGAGGTGATTTTAATTGTACAGTTTTTCAATTTTCTAATGTTTAGAAAGTGATTTAGTATCTTTAATTAACTAGATTTTTAGAATAGTTTTTGATATACAGAAAACTGAGCAGATAGTGCGGAGTTCTTATACACTCCCACCCAATTTCTCTTATTATTTACTTCTCCTATTAATAGGGTGCATTTATCCCAGCTCATGGACCAACATTGATATGTGGTTTTGAAAAGTCATACTTGATTCAGATTGCCTTCGTTTGACCTAGTATCCCTTTTCAGTTCCAGGATCCTGTCCTGGACACCACATTGCATTTAGTAGTTAGGTGTCCCGAAGCACCGTGCTGCAGCCATTTCTCAGACTTTCCTCGTCTTTGATGGTGGTAATAATTTTGAGGAGCACTGGTCAGATACTTTGTTGATGTGCCTCAGTTGGCATTTTTCTGTGTTTTCCTCATGATTAGGCTAAAGTTACTGGTTTTGGAGAGGAAGGCTGTGATATCAAGGATACAAGCTATCAGTATGTTAGATTAATATGACTAATAACAATACAATAATTAAATGAATTAAATGATTTGAGTGTTTTATTGGGTTTGGGGGGGTTAGTCCTAGTTCTATTAGTTCACTAGTTTTCTATTTACTATGCATAATTTTTGTATTTTATTCTTTTTGTTTATTAATATAAGTTCACCAGTCATGATTTCCTTAACTTTAGTGGGATTCCACAGGTTCTGATATATAGAATGTGTTTTGTTATTCTTATTTTCTAGATATTCTTCTATTTCTGAATAAATCTCTTTTTTGATCTGGGTCATTTAAAAGAGAACTTTGAAAAATGTGCAAGTAGTAGAGTTTTGGAAGCCATAATTTGATTAATGTCTAGTTTTGCTTCTCTTATCAGATTCTGTATGATTTCTGCCTTTTGGGTGAGGTTTTATTTGTGGTCTAATATAAGGCAAATTTTTCAAAATATACATCAATTAGTCTATCTTATTAATTATACAACTTTGGGATATCTATGTCTTTATCTATTTTGGTCCACTGATCTGTCATTTCAAAGATTATTTAAAATCATCTGCCTCTGTTTTGTATCTGAATGTCTTTCCTTGTCTTCCTGTGACTTTTGCTCTGAATTTTAGGGCTCTTCCTTGCTGTTAGATCTTCAGTTGTGGGTCATATTCTTTTACTGTTGTAGTATTCTCATTTAAAATCATTTGCCCTGAATTCAGCTTTTCTTCCTAGTACTAAGGTGATGGTGCCTGCTTAGTTTGAGGAAGCACCAATCTGGTTTATATGCTTGCTTTCCTTTATTGTCAACATTATTGCATTGTTTTACCCTGTTGATATGTAGCATTCTATCTTGAAAGGTTTTCTTTTTTAGCAGTTTGTTATGGTCATAGCTAGTATTCTGTCCTTAGTTTTACTATCGTATTTTATGTGTTTGTCTTTTTTGCTTCCGTTGCTTTCTGAAACAAAATCTTAAGGGTATAGTCTGTGTTGTTTTGAATAGTGTTCCTTCTGACAATTCAAAGATTTGTATTTTATTTTTAGTTCTTTTGGAGGTTGTCATTAAAATTAGGTCAAATAGGGGCCATCCTGGTGGCGCAAGGGGTTAAGCATTACATTATGAAGCATCTGCAGCCACTTGAGCACAAGTTCGATCCCAGGCCAGGGAGCTGACCCACATGGCGCAGCAGACCTCTCCTGACTCGCCTGCTGCTTCCCTCAGCAGTGTATTTCAATAAATCTGCCTGTTCTGTTCCCTACTCTGACTGACAAATCCTCACACCCCCCCACACCTCTGGTCTGTACCTCAATTCTTGTATGCTTACATAAATACATCTTTAAAAAAAGATTAAAATAAAAGACTTGAAACAACATATAGTAAAGTATAATAAGTATGATCACTATATTATAAAAAAACTAGGTCAAATATACTTAATCTTTTATTTTAGATTATACTTGTCTCTTATGAAATTAGTTAACCAACCTGGTAACAATTTTAACTGCTTTGTATAGCTTTTTTGCTGGTGAGTTTTCTTGGTTGTCATATTTTTCTTGTTCTTTTTCTCCTTTGTTTCTCCTCCAACATCTTTGACAACATCATGTACTAGTTTTTATTTCAAAGAGATGAGCTTTCTTAGATCAGTATTTTGCAGGGGGTGCCTGTAGAGGAAGTACCAGGGGGTACCTGAGGAGAGTAGACTCACTCTTTGGTTCACAGTAACGTTGTTTCCAGGACTCTGTAGTATTCCTTTCATCCTTGCTTCTACCTAGTCAGCAGAGATCTGCAGCTATGGGCTTCCCTAGTGTGGGGCCTTCTTCTACTCTGCCTCACCAACATACTACTTCCTACAAAGATGGTGGGCCTATAGTTTTCTTGATTAGCCTCATCGCCCTCTTGCTTCAGGGTGTCAGAGATAGCTCCTACTGCCAGACCACATACTCTGATCCTATTGTTTCTGATTAGGAATCCTTGTTTTTCTCCTTCAGGAAGTGCCAGCTACTGGACAGCTCTGCCAGTTTTATCTGAGCTCTGCAGCCACATTTGTCTTCTGTAGGTGCTTTCTCACACCGCACTGGATCTTTGCTGCTTTTGGCAGCTCTTTACCAATGTTGGCAGCCTTTCCCTCTAAGTGGTTCAGTTACAGATGTGTTCTGGTATTGCAAAAATAGACTTTGTATTTCTCTTTCTCCTTCATTTTGGGTGGTTTGGGATATGAAAAAAAGTGCCTTTATTCTGCTATCTTAGAATGATCTAGTGTTGCAGAATCCTGTGTTCTGGTATTTTCCCAGATTAAACATTAGCCCGAGCTCTCTGGATAGGGTCAGCATGAGCTAAAAGCTTGGGTTTGACAGTGGAAAGGAAAAAAATGGGAGTTGAAAACAAATTAGGAAAGTTTTTAAAAGAAGTTCACAGTGTAGGTGCCTGGGCTATATGACAGCTGGGTTCTTTCCTTCTCTACCTGCATCATGGCTTGAGTGTGCCACTGTTGGGTTGGGAGGATATGGACGGACAGGTCATAAAAAATGCTTGTCTCCTACGATACCTTGGGGGGGT
Source organism: Galemys pyrenaicus (assembly GCA_019455555.1). Lineage (NCBI taxonomy): Eukaryota > Metazoa > Chordata > Mammalia > Eulipotyphla > Talpidae > Galemys > Galemys pyrenaicus. The sequence goes on along the minus strand of JAGFMF010011830.1, from coordinate 21,189,996 downwards.
TTTCTGAGCCCTGCCATTGTCAGGCCGGTGAGGGAAGGGCATGTGCCTATGTTTTGAATGGATGCAGGACTCAGCATTCCACCTCTCCCCACTGCCACAGGGCCTGTGCAGGCACCCCATGTTCTAACTGCTTTCCGAGTGATGGTAGTTACTGCCTTCTTTCTGAAACCAGAGTGCTTGCTGTTACAAAGGAGGTTGTCTGGGGTCAGTGCTCTTTATGGTGTGCCCAAAGAAAGTTTGCCCATTCAGAGGGAAGGCGTATAGGAGGGTTGCCCAAAGGGTAGAACCCAAGAGGAAAACCTGCTCACAGAGCCTCAGGCCTCATCTCTCATACTGTCATATTGAAACTGTAGTCTTTGAGAGGCTAAGAGATTGTCTTGTGGACACACAGCTGGGAGATAGAGAGGAGGATTTGGATTTGCTGACTCTATAGCTTAGATACCAGATGCCTAGTTCCCTGCTTCCCACTCACCTTCCCGGGAGATCCCACTCCACCCGCAGATCCTTGCCCTGTGTCCATGTGCCAGTGATCAGTGGATTTTCACACTATGTCTTAGGTTTCAAGTCTGGCTACACTTTCAGTGCCATTTAAGCTTCCCAAGGCAGACAGGGACAGGAACCCTGGGCTATACTGGATGCTTTTGTGGCCCCCATATCTTGGGCACTGTGTCTCCCTAGCCAGGGCTTATATCCCTAGAATTAGATGCACCTGGGTTTTTCTCCAGTATCTGTGATCTTGGGCAAATCACTTAACTTCTTTGGACTCATTCTTATTTCTAAAATTTAATTTTCTAAAATTAAAGAAGTGCCAAAAATAAACTAAATAAAAAATAAAAATAAATAAAATAAAATAATCTGTGATTACTCTAAGTACAGAGCATGGATTCTGAAGCCAGATGTCCTTGGTTTGAATTTTGACCTAGCCCCTTATTTGCTGTGGGACTTTGGTTAATTATGTATTTTTCTCATCTATAAAATGGGAATAATAAAGTATATGTCTTATAGGGAGATCCTAGTATTAAGTGGATTAATAAACAAAGCCTTTAGAACAGTGGCTGGCATATGGCAAATACTAGATGAAATACTATTAATAATTATTATTACTAATGTATGCAAATGGCTCAGCCAAGGCCTGGGCATAAATGCTGTTGCTGCTGCTGTTATAACTCATGTCCTTTGCTTCCTTCCAGGAGCTTGGGCCCCTGCTCGAGCCCAGTGGAGGCTGTGCAACTGTACAGCCCCGAAGTCTGGTTCTCAGCGCTGCGGCCCCTCCCTGGCTGCGGGGAGTGGCAGCTCCCACAAGGTAGCAGAGGCCTGCAGCGGCCCCCTCCCTGCACTGAACCATGGGCCAGAAGCTCTCTGGAAGCCTCAAGTCCGTGGAGGTGCGAGAGCCAGCACTGCGGCCAGCCAAGCGGGAGCTGCGGGGCGTGGAGCCTGGGCGGCCTGCGCGGCTGGACCAGCTGCTGGACATGCCGGCGGCGGGGCTGGCGGTGCAGCTTCGGCACGCGTGGAACCCCGAGGACCGCTCGCTCAATGTCTTCGTCAAGGATGATGACCGGCTCACCTTCCACCGGCACCCGGTGGCTCAGAGCACCGATGGCATCCGAGGCAAAGTGGGCCACGCCCGTGGCTTACATGCCTGGCAGATCCACTGGCCTGCACGGCAGCGTGGCACCCATGCCGTAGTTGGCGTGGCCACGGCTCGGGCACCCCTGCACTCGGTGGGCTACACGGCACTGGTGGGCAGTGACTCTGAGTCGTGGGGCTGGGACCTGGGCCGCAGTCGCCTCTACCATGATGGCAAGAACCGACCTGGCGTGGCCTACCCAGCCTTTCTGGGGCCAGAGGAGGCCTTCTCGCTGCCCGACTCACTGCTGGTGGTGCTGGACATGGATGAGGGCACACTCAGCTTCGTGGTGGACGGCCAGTACCTGGGTGTGGCCTTTCGTGGTCTCAAAGGCAAGAAGTTATACCCGGTGGTGAGTGCGGTATGGGGCCACTGTGAAGTCACCATGCGCTACATCAATGGCCTTGACCGTAAGTGCTTGGGTGTGTGGGGGGAGGGGAGAGCGCAGAAGGTTCAGAGGTGGCCTGTCCTTGGGGGAGTGAAGGAGGGAGGTCCCGCCGTGTATCATCCATGCTAATCCAGCAGTGTGGAGTCCTGGTTGGAATGAACTCTGGCAACTCAGTTTCCAGGCATCCTGGGTTTGAATCAACACTCTCCTTTGTTGATTTGGTGATCTTAAGCCATGCCTGTTTCTCTGCAAATTTGAGCAGTGATAGTTGATAGCTACCTAGTTCAAGGTTTTGTGAGGATGGAATAAGCTAGTATGCGAGAAGTACTTAGAGCTGCTAGCAGTCATCTCTAGTTTATTACTGCCTCATTGAAATGAAAGCTACAAGTTATGGGATCTTCTGATTTTTCCAAGAGGATCCAGAAATCTAGACTTTATGTGACCTGTCCCAATTTTAAAGTTGGCAGCTGCTAAAAAATACTTCTGAGCAAACAAAACTCCACTGCTGGCCGCAGACCAGCCCAGAGCCTGTTGGGTTTGACCCCTAACAGCTCTAAGACCGTCCCTCATTTAATATGCAGTCATCCCTTAAGGCGGCTTAAAAATCACAGTAACATAAATGGTCACTGGTTTTAGGAGAGTCGCTCCAGGAGGCAGGATGTCTCTGGACAGAGAAATACGTGGCAGCCTGTCCTGCAGTGAACCCCAGCGGAGTGGGACGTGGAGTCAGGCGTTTGTGGCTCACACATTCCCAGGCAGATTTCCTGGCATTCCCTGATGGTGTTCATGGTGGCAGGTGCTTAGAGCCACAATTCCGTTTACTCATCTTAAAGGAGAGCTCTAATTGCCCTCATTTCAGAGATGAGAAGCTTAAGAGCAGTTTCAGAGAGCCAGAACTGGGGTCTACGCAGCTCTGTCAGCCTTCAAGCTCCCCAACCTAGTTGAGGGAATAAGAGTAACACCCAGAAAAGAAGAGATTTTACTCAAATAAAATTCAGTTACTTGATTGTACACTCAATTCTGGTATAATCATCGATATTCTTGCTCATATTTCATTTTCACAGCTGTTGGCCTTTCTATGGCAATGTATTCTGCTTTTCCTGATTAACTGGTTAAATCTAGGAGTAGATGAGTGTGCCCAAGCTGGGTAGGTTTAGTCATCCCAGTGTGGTGAATGCCGGGACCCATCCTAGCACGATGACCAGGCAAACTCCAGTGCTGAATTGGTTGTTAATGGAGTTGGAAAATTTAATTGTGGGAAGTGACCACCAAACGAGAAGGCTGAGCCTCGTGTGCCAGGCTCTGGAATCTGATGTGCCTTTTTTCCAGTTGCATCTCCAATGCTCTGTGGTTTTACTTTTGGAGAGTCACTCATGAGCAAACCTCACTTTTCTCATCTGTAAAATGGGACAGCATCAGGTCTCTTTCACAGCTGCTGTGGTCTTGTGCAGTGTCACAATCATATAAGAGGGATTAAAGGCTTACATTGGTATCTGATACTTGGATTTTTTTTAATGTTATGAATTATTTATCTGTTATTTTTAGAACATTTCAGTTCTTTTTTTAAGAATTTATTTATTTATGCATACTAGAGCTGGGGTACAGGCCAGAGGTGTGGGGGGTGAGAGGATTCACCACAGAAAGTGGGGAGCAGAACAGGCAGAATGACTGAAGTACACTGCTGAGGGGAGCAGCGGGCACAGCAGGAGAGGTCTGCCGCGCCATGTGGGTCCCCTTCCTGGCCAGCAGCAGGGATCGAACTCGTGCTGCAGTGGCTGCGGTTTGCTTCATAGTGCGTTGCTTAGTCCACTGCGCCACCAGGGAGGCCCCACATTTCAGTTCTTTTTTTAAGAATTTATTTATTTATGCATACTAGAGCTGGGGTACAGGCCAGAGGTGTGAGGGCATGAGAGGATTCACCAAAGACAGAGTGGGGAACAGAACAGGCAGATTGACTGAAATACACTGCTGAGAGGAGAAGCTGGTGAGTCAGGAAAGGTCTGCTGTGCCATGTGGGTCAGCTCCCTGGCCGGGGATTGAACTCATGCTACAGTGGCTGTGGATGCTTCATAGTGTGGTGCTTGACCCCTTGTGCCACCAGGGAGGCCCCAGAACATCTCATTTTTGACTGGATTCAGACATGGAAGCTCTCAAAGAAGATAGCTTCCATCTTTTGGCAGTCTTCTTTGGCCTTCATTCTCTTGGCCAAAAGGTTAGCACACTCTGCAGCTCCTCCTTACCTTTCTTGGTACACTCTTTCTTCAGAGTGATATGCTGATGTTTTTGTTGGGGACACGTGGAGTTACAAGATGCTGGATCTTGGGTGCTTTTGGTCCTGGGTTTCTTACTTTCTTTGTGTAGGGGCTTTCTCACAACATATTGGAGGACATCATCCTCTTTAAAGAAATTGAAGTTTGTGGATTCAGCTAGCTCTTTTGGGCTCCAGACAGCGAGGCACAGTAAGAATGTCCTTCTCTTCCTTTTTTATAATGCCCAAGTTGAGAACACTTAGCTTGGCATTCACAGTACAACCCTGATTTGCCTTTTCTTTCACCAGTCCTCCTTGATCTATAACAGTAATGCCCCTTACTCAGCAGCAGGTGAACCCAACTTTGGGCCAAGACTCCTGCTTTATGGGAAACGATTGTTTCTACCACTGATTCAGACCACATAAGCCTTCCATTCCTCACCCAGAGCATCAGCAGCAAACGTTGTGGCCATACGTGTCTCATAAAGGAGAAGAAGCTTGTGTTCCTCGTCCACTTCATTGAGTTTCTGGCAGCCTGTAACCGAGAAAGAGATGTTTCGATTCATCTTGAAGCTTTTTATTGCCACAAAAAAGAGCGCCTCTTGGGTTGATTCCCTCTCGGGTATTATTTGTTTCTTGGTTTCAGGTATAGATCTAAGGTGCTAATAAGGTTGTAGGGACTCCCTCATCCATGATAGGCCAGGAGAAGACAAGCCATGGTGCTCTTCTTGGTGTGCTGCCAGAGAGGGGTGTTGGCGGGAAAGGACAGTTGTGTTCGGGGCATTTTGAATTCTTGGCTTTTTTTCCTGCGTTTTCCTTTCGGATGTCTGCAGAAACTTTGTGAGACTGAAACTTGAGGGACGCCATGCTCTTCCCCACTGGCAGTGATTTTCGGATCGACTGAAGCTGGAGGCCCAGGTCCAGGAAGTAAGAGAAGGCCAGAATGTCATGTGATGCAAACTTGTGGCATCTTCCACTCGATGACAGGATCGATTTGTCTGCTCTTGCTCAGGTGCTGCCTGTTCTCCAGATGAGGAGTCATGTTCTCTATTCGGTCAGGGTGTGATTGCAGGAAGGGGAAGCTTCTCCTCTCTGGATGGCCCAGGACAAGTCCTGATACAGGGTGGACACAGCCACGTCACTGGGCACTGGGACTTGTTTGACCCTAGGGAGTTCCTGGGTAGGAAGACACCAAGGAAGGGCTCTGTGTGTGAGAAGAATTTTGAGCTAGAGTTGGTTATGGAATTGATGGCAGGTCTTCAAACTCAGCCCTGACTGACGTGTGGGAGCGTCAGAAAGCGGCTCTGAACAGAAAGGTGGGTCCTCTCTCTTTGCTTTCCCACAGATCTTGGAAGAGAGAACTGCCCAGGATCCCAACAGACCCTGGTTAGATTCTGACCCCAGGAGACCATGAACGGCAGTCACTCCCTCTCTCTGCTTTTTCTGTGTTTTCCTTTGTAAAATGGGGATGATCAAATTGCTGACACAGGACAGACACACAGCAATTGTGTTCACCACTCTGATCAGCTAAGTGAGTAGGTCCAGGTCCTGGGGTTCACCTGTGGATTAAAACGAAGTGACCTTAGTAGAAGCTTTTCCTCTGATGTGACGGAAGTGAGTTAATGGTTATCATTTTTTCAATTTGTGAATTTTTATGACCCTAAAAAGAAAGAGTTAGCAGGGCCTAACCACATTTAACTCTGAAGCATGTATTTAATGAGGGCAATAACTCCTGGATGTCATTTTTCTATTGTAAATGTATTCTTCATCTACCCCATGGAGTGAAACAGTCCAGCATCTTGGGGGTTACTGCAAAGAGCTGCAGGACGTTCAGGGCTCTGCCAGGTGAGTGAGCTGAGCACGTGGAGCCAAGGCCAGACAAATGGCCAGGCTATCTGCAGATGACTAGATTCCAGGCCTACATAATAACAGCAGTAACGCTAACACCATACATTGTCATACATTGCTTAATGAGAGGCTCTCTCTATATATAGGCTGAGAAATGTATTGTTAGACTATCTCGTTGTAGGAAACATCACAGAGCAATTACACAAACCTAGGCATTATCGTCTGCTACCCACCTGAGCTACGTGATCTGGCTGATTGGGACCACTGTTGTACATGTGGTCCAGCGCTGACTGAAACATCATTCGGCGACATGGGACTAGTGCTTAGCCTGTGCTGAGTTCTAGTCCAAGAACTTGACAGTTCTTAACTCATTTAATCTTGTAATCCCTCTTTGTGCTATAATACCTGTGTTATCATCTTCATTTGATGATGAAGACATTAAGGCACTGACCCTCCTGCTCCACTCCTGTATCTCTCTCTGGTGCAGTCCTCCCAGCCTCCCCAGCATCTGAACTCAGCTCATTTTCTCTCCTGACCCAGATCAAGCTTGGCTTCCCCTCCACCATCCCTGCCCTACCATTCTCCCCTGATCAGTCCAGGGCTCTGTTTGCTGCATCCTCAATTCAGCACAGTTCTTCCCCCACCTGACCCGTACCCCCATTGTCCACCCCAGGAGCTCTTTTCCATGTGTGTATGTTTACTTTCCCCAGGTGGATAAAAATTCCTCAGGGCAGAGGTGGTGACTCAGGAGGCATAGGTGGGGTGCTGGATAGAGTAGGGAATTAGACACATTTATGCATTTACTTTTGAAAAGTAAACTGGGCATGTGGCAACACATTTATTTATTTATTTTAATTTTTTTTATTAATATAAAATTTTTTAAATTTACATATATTTGACATCAATTGTAATCCCCATGTATTCCCCATCACTGTAACACCAGTGCACCATCACCTCAGTCCCCCATGCTCCCGTCTGCCCTCCACCCTTCCCCTCTTCCCTCCCCACCAAGTGTCCCCAGTTTGTCCTTGTCTTTTCATTTTTGGTTTTTGTTTCTTTCTTGTTGTTATTACTATTATTATTGTTCTTATTCCTTTCCTTGATCCTTATTTTGTTCCCTTATATTCCTCCTAGTGGAGGAACCATCTGGTATTTTTCTTTTGCCTTCTGACTTCCTTCGCTGAGCATAATCCCTTCCAGTTCCATCCATGTTCCTATGAATGCGTCTAGTTTTTCATTTTTGATTGCTGAGTAGTATTCCATCGTGTATATGCACCATAGCTTCCCGATCCACTCATTTGTTTTTGGGCATTTAGGTTGTTTCCAGGTCTTACCTATTGTAAAGAGTGCTGCCATAAACATAGGGGTGCAGGTATTCTTTTGAATCAGTGTTTTTGT
>JAGFMF010011830.1:21160321-21182349 GCA_019455555.1 Galemys pyrenaicus | reverse complement strand
TTTGCATTTCTCTGATGACAAGAGAAGTTGAGCATTTTTTCATATGCCTGTTGGCCACTTGCATGTCCTCTTTGGAGAATTGCCTTTTTAGCTCTTTTGGCAACACATTTAAACACTACAAAGGATGTCAGGTGAAATACTACCACCCTTTAGCTCCCCAGCGCCTCTTCCTGTTGTCAGTCGCCATTAGCAATTTCTTGTGTATACTTCCAGAATTTTACAGAAGTTTTACACAAATGTGATCACACTGTACATTTCTCTGCATCTCATTTTCCCCTTAATAGTTATCTTAGTGATTGTTTAATATGATGAATGTAGAAGTGCCTCATTATTAATAGCTGCATGGGCTTCCACAGTATGATTTATCACAATTTTATTATTTACACCCTTATTTTTGAACACTTAGGAAATTTTCAATCTTTGAGAATAAACTTTTTAAAAAAAGATTTATTTATTTATGCATATAAGAACTGGGGTACAGGTCAGAGTTGCAGGGGGTGAGAGGAGTCACCAGAGACAGAGTGGGAGCAGAACAGGCAGACTGACTGAAACACACTGCTGAGGGGAGCAGCGGGCGGGACAGGAGAGGTCTGCTGCGCCCTGTGGGTCCCCTTCCTGGCCAGGGATCGAACTCATGCTGCAGTGGCTGAGGATACCGTCATAGTGCCGTGCCCTAACCCCTTGCCCCGAGAATAACTCTTGATCCCAGTGAATTTCATTTCTGTCCCCTTCTAGCTGATTAACATCCACCAGCCTTAGTTTTCCCATCTGTGCAATAGGTATAATTATGTGTACCTTGCAGAGCTGCTGTGAGTACTGGAAGCCATGCAGAGATGAGGCATAGTAAGGCATGTGGCTCCCGTAGGTGTGTGGTGGGGGCACTTCTGCCACCACTGTGCCTGTGCCCAGGCGGGGCTCAAGTTGGGCACTTGATGAATGTTTGTGACAGATCTGGTTTCTAGCTAAAATACAGCAAAATTACACGAAACTGTTATTAAGGAGGCTCCATACATATAGTTGGATTAAGATCAGTTGAGTTTTACAGTTGACCCTTACACAGCACAGGTCCACTGTTTGTGGGTTTCTTTTCTACCCTCTGCTTCCACATTTACTGACTCAAACAACTATGGATGGCGCAGGGCCGCCCTTAGAGATGGAGAACCAAATGTAAGTTACGTGTGCATTTTAGCCTGCTCAGAGACCGTCACTCCTAACTCCTGAGTTGTTCAAGGATTAACAGTATAATCTAGTCAGTCCTTAAGAAGGTCACATGTCAGCACCTTGCTGGCCGACACAGAGCGGGTCCATAATAAGTGTGTCTTGCTGTTCTATTGTTGCTGCTGCTACTACTGCAGAAAGTAGTAGTTCTTTAAAGTAGGAATTACATCTTAGTCTTCTCACCCATCTGCCACAGCACCCTTAGGAACAGAGAACATAGTGGGAGCTCAGTAGGTGCATGCTAATACACTGGCTTCCTGGCACCTGCCTGCCTTTCTCCACTGCAGACTTGAGTCGCGTTTGGCTGAATCAGAGAGAGACTGGCTGTGTGCTGCTGCCCCCGGAAGCCTGACCCCCAAGTGACCCATTCCCACCTCTCATTGTGTGGCATGCACAGCACATCTGTCCCCACATTCAGGCCAAGTGGAGGCTGCATGACAGCCGGGCAATTCAACTCAGGTTCTTTATGCCCAGAAGCTGGCCTCCATCCTTTGTTTTCTACAAAAAGGAGCAGACTTCAGTTGGAAAAAGGTTTTGCTTCGACTTCGTAGCCCTGCTTTGACAGTTTTTTCACATTTAACATAGTCATGAATAGGTTCGATTCAGGGTGTGCTGCCTGCGGAAAGGGGTCTTGGAGACATAGACCCGATCGGGACAGGTGTCATAATAGGTCACGGTGGAGCTGTGTACAGGGTCACATGTGGTGTTGTGGGAAAAGGTCAAGGGCTTGGGGGGTCAGTACTGACTTGACTACTAATTAACTATGGCCCTGAGCCAGTCACTTCATCCCGAGCCTCAGTTTCCTCATCATAAGAGTAATAGAAATCTCCTTTTTAACAAGGTGTCAGCATCATGGATAAAATACAGAAAGTGACAGGGCACATAGTAGGGACTGAAAAAACTAGAACAACCAGTTATAACTATTAAAATTTCCATAGATGGGTAAAACTACTTTAACGTTATTAAATATGGAAGTAAGAATTATGACTAAATGTTGGTTCATGCTGTGAAATCTGAAGGATTTCACATCAGGGAACAGAGGTTTGGGAGGTATTTGGCTCTGTAAGACACGTTATGGAAATGCGACCACGGCCACTGTGAGTTTGTCACAAATGAGCTGGGACTACCCTGTGAGTGGTTTCAAAGGTGTCCAGCTAATGGTCTGGCTCAAGTGTTCTGTAGCTCCTTGTTGTGACTTGCCTAATGAGTGTGTGTTCAGCAAGAATGTCCAGAGAATGTGGTGTCCTCGCCAGCTGTGATGAGCTGCCGAAATGGCGGTCCTGAGGGCAACACCTCCCTCTGAAGAGGTGGAGACCAAGCCATCTGTGGGCTAGCTGCTACTGGACCTTTGCAGGACAGGGAAGGAGGACATGGGGGCCAGTATCCACTTCTCAGGGACTGGCAGGAGGGTGAAAGTTGCATGAATTCGGTCTAGAACGATGGCATCTGGCAGCCACATTTATAGGTAAGAACTGTAAATAAACAGAGCTAAAAGGACTTGCCCAAGGTTGCCTGCTAATAGCAGCAAAACCAGAACTAAGACCCAGGACTTCCCAAAAATGTATCCCTTCAGAAACAAGACAGAAAGTTCAATGCACTGAACGAGTCTGTATCAGAAAGACCCGACGTAGATGATGGAGGACGTAGGTGTTTAGGTAAATGATCGAGCGAGGGCCTGAAGGGCTTTCTAAGAAGCAGCTTTAGTGCTGGGATAGCGTTTCGATAGGGTTTTCCCACAGACACACCTGAAGACCCTTCCCAGGGCATCCCACATAAGGCACGGAGGACATGGCAGAGACCCTGTCCCCACCCCTGTTCGGACCATGAGCCAGGGGGTTCAGCACAGTCAGAGACTATCGATGACTGGTTTCTGTGTACTTCCTGGATGACCAGGGCATAGATTCCTAATTCTTAGTTCCTCAGTATCCTCCTCTGCAGTGTGGGCTTAGTGATAGGGCTCACCCCAAAGAGCTGTTGTCAGCACTGCTTGTCAAACTTTAATATGCATTCGAGTCAATTTGGATCTTGTTAAATGCAGATCTCACTTAGTAGGTCTGGGTAGGGCCCAAGACTCTGCATTTCTTTTTTTTTTTTTAAGATTTATTTATTCATATAAGAACTGGGGTACAGGCCAGAAGTGCAGGGGGTGAGAGGAACCACCAGAGACAGAGTGGGGAGCAGCGGGCAAGGTAGGAGAGGTCTGCCACACCATGTGTGGTCACCTCTCTGGTCGGCGGCAGGGATCAAACTCTTACTACAGAGGCTGTGTTTTGCTTCATAGTGCGTTGCTTAACCCACTGCGCCACCAGGGGATGGCCCCCAAGACTCTGCATTTCTAACAAGCTCTCGAGTGATACTGATGCTGTTCATGTTGAGGGCAGGACACAGGCAGAGCCTCAAGCATGGCTTGTCGCTACTCCACTGTCCACTCCCCGAAACCCACTCTCATCTCGAGACAAGCTAATCTGTTTATTCTTCCATGTTGTGGTTTATGCTGACCTTGGTGGGAAGTGGCCTAATTCCTGACGCCAGCAGAGCCTGACCCTGCCCCAACCCCGGCCAGTCCAACTTGGCCTTCAATGTCCCCTCTCTTTCCTATCCAGTCCTCCCCAGTCACTGCATGGCTTAGTTTATGTGTCCTGGAACCCAAATTTTCATAGTTGCCATTCAGAGACACACCAGTAAATCCACACTATTATCTATAAATTTCCTGAGAGGGTGACTTTGTTTGGGAAGGGATTACTGCAAATAGAAACAGGTCTTTGTTAAACAGTCATTGATTGAGTACTTAAAAAAAGAAAAACAAATACTGCTTAACACTGCTTGGCTGTTATCTTATTTAAAGCTCCACAGCCCCACACAAGCTAATTAGCACCCAGCTCACCTCAGCTCAGGTAATCCTCACAGAGGAGAATTACCTTTATGGTTTTACACACGGAGAAGAGGCTGAGGGTTGAAGAGTCCACTCTTGGCACATGCTGGACAGGCAGCCATCCTGGGATTTTGACACCAGTGCTCACGCCATAACCTCCGTGCCACATGGGGTCACGTTGTCCGTGGTCTCAGGTCTTCAGTGTGCTTCAGCGTGCTTGGCAGAAGGGTTTAGCAAAACTGGCACGGGGGCTCCCACTGCCACATATTTAAACATACTTAAACCCCAATCAACCAAGCTATACTTATTCTCACCCCTGTGACTTGAGGGGGTGCTGTGGGAAAGCAATGATGAGCATACGCACATTTGCAGGAGGGCGTTGCAGGGACTAGGAGAGGGGAGGGCCAGCTAGGCAGGCAGCAGCGTGGGTCTTGCCTCGGTCAGGGAGCCAGCTGATCCTCCCAGTCTTGTCCCTTGGTTAAGGCAAAGGGGTGGTTAGCATGAGTTACGGCCTACCCCAGACACTAATAAGGCTGCCTGTCTGAGGCCCTCCATAATTCAAGTTAAGGCTGTGCATTTAATGGCCCTTCTTCATCAGATCTTCCAGGACTTGGTGCCTCCTTAATGATTTATTTGCTTGTGATGAAATTAAGCTGAGACAGCGTGAGCTTGGAAAATACTGCCATGCTGGTTCTCCCCAGTTCCTCATCTTTTGTGGCGGCTGCTTCTATAAATAGAGCTGTGAGCCCCGCTTCGTGATCTGCCCACTGGGAACCCCAATGGGCACAGCTGCCCTGCCACAGAACGATGGAACCCTTGCTTGATGGGTTATCTGGGTTAGGGTTAGTCACCCCACTAGAGTAGCAAGTAGAGTCACCTCCAAGGCTGGTCACCCCACTAGCGGTCAGTCCCCTAGCAAGGGACTGGGGCTGCCAGCAAGGAGTCCTTTTCTGACTCCAGTCATTTAAGTAGACACATTTGGGTTGATCCATTCGGAGCCACCACAGTGTTCCAGATTTTGCTGTCTGTTGATGTTTCTTCCTTAAAATGCATTTCACGAGGATGAGACAGGGTTTGTGTCTGGTGTTCAGTGAAGTGGATGACAGCTCTCTGCCTGATGTCTGGGCCTTGCAGGAGAGAGGGATCTTACTCGCCTCTCCTAGGGTGGGGGCCAGAGACCCTGCCAGGCCACTCACACTGCTCAGCTGGAGGCCAGGTGCCAAGAATGGGAGCCTCACATTAGTCCCAGCTCCGTGGGAAGTTCAGAGCGGAGTAGCCTCAAGAAAGAGGGCAAGTAGGATGTTGTATGAGGACTGGGTGAGCCCAGGAGAGGGCACCCCCTTTGCTGCCTCCGTTGCATGACTGCCCTCCCTCCCACCCACTCCCCACCCTCCTGTAGCTTTTCTGTTCCTCATGATTTGGGTGCATTTGGTGTTGCCCGCTGTCCCCTGGCCTTGCTCCTGCCCCTGCCAGTTCCTCCTCACTGTTAGCTCGCATGTTATTTGCCCAGGTTTTGCTTTAAAGTCCTGAGAGGCTCACAGGCATCTCTTCAAGTGCAGGCAGAAGTCCCACCGGCCTGCCGATTGGCTGCCTCTGGGTCAGGTCCTTCCTGCTGTTCATTAGCTGTGGGGAAATCCCCACCGCTGGTCACTCTGGAGCTGTTGTCTGGGCAGCAGCATCCCTCAGGGAGAGTGTGAAAAGCACATTTTTTAGCTGTCTCTCACCTATGAATTAGTGGGCCCTGGAGTGGTATGTGTTTGAAAGAGAGACAAGCTTCCTAGCTGATCAGCCATCAATCCGTCAACCCAGCACCAGCCAGAAGTCAGCTGCTCAGCATGCTGATGGAGGCTGCTGGGGTGGTTGGGGGTACAAGGTCATATATCTGTGTTTGGGGGTGGGGCATGGAGGGAAGGGCAAAGTGAAAAAGCAGTGCATTCCAGATTTATATGAACTGCTTCTCAAGAAGTGTGGCCCAGGCCAAAGCAAGGATCAGGCCTTGGCTGGAATGGGTCTGGGGAACTGAAGATCCTTCTTGTTAGTTTCAGGACTAAAGAAGTGGATGTTTAGTCCATGTGGTCTATGTGTCCATGCTGGATGACCTCGTTGGAAAGGCTACTTTACACTGCTTGTTTCTTCCTTCCTTGGCATTCCAACGGCACCAGGGTTGACTGCTGTGCTGCAGAGAAGCACTTCTCAAAGCCAGTCTCTCCACTGAGCTCCCACGAGGTACAGTGTTCTTGCGTGTCCTTTTCTACTCTCCTGAGATGGCACATAGGTACAAATGAGAGTCCCCCAAGTCACTACATTTCTACTCACCAGCAAGTGCTAAGCTACCCCATCTGTCCTGTGTCCATAGCACCTAGCACGTGGTGGTTTCAATAAGCATCTCTGAATGAATGGGGGGTAATTGGGAGTCCACACCCAAGATGAAAATGCCCTGTGCAGGGTGAGTCCCACCCTTTTCCCACAGCAGCTGCACAAAGCAGAGTATAGGAGCCCTCGTTGAAACTTCAGGAAGGGACCCTGAGACATTTCCAAATGGCTAGGAATAGACATTCAAATTAGTGCACCCTGCCCCTGACCACTAATTCGTTCTGGGTGTAGAGAATCCACAGCTCTGTCCTCAACCAAACATGGTCCTACGTAGGCCAGTCTGTCCAGTCGCCTGGGAGCGGACAGTGACGCTGGTCATTTATCCTATGCCAGGTGTTTGTGCAGAGCCTGCCCCATGTTGACCTGGGCCAGGACTGGGCTTCAGCGGTGAGGGAGCAGACACGTCGGGGAGCCGCAGTCACATAAGGGAGGCTTTTTGTCAGTCAGGCAATCATTTGATGACTAGTTTTTAAACATTGCCTGTGTGTCAGGGACACTATGATGACAATTAAGAAGGAGAGACAGAAACAGAAAAAAATGGATTGAATACTAGGCTATATCTAGATATAGGTTAATGTGATTAAGAGAGCAAAATTGGAAAAGATAATAGGGGAATATTCCAGACTGCTGCCTTGTGTGTGAGAAGAGTGAGTGAGCGGAGACCTGACAGGAAACAGGCCACCAGGACCGCCTGCAGGAGCGAGGTGTGCACACGGGAAGGCAGGCGTGAGGCTCGGGGGCGGAGGTCTCAGAGACCGGAGCTATAGGCCCAGCGTTTCCTTCCATCCTTCAGACTGTTCCTCTGTTCTTTAAAAAGCCATTAACCTCACTTGAAAGAAGCAATATTCAAAGTTTCTTCTCTCCTGGGACATGTCTCCTAGTTCTGTGAAATGATATGTTGGAAGTTTGATGAGGTCGAACCTGGATTGAGGTAGATATCATTTGGTTCTTTTTACAAACAAGTCCATTCAGAACCAAGAGCTCTGGAGCTCAGGGCCGCGCCACGCATGGGAGAGCTGATTTGAACTGTCTTTGATTTTCCTACCTCACCACTGCTCCGGAAGCTGAATTCTAAGTGGGTATGTGCTGTTGTTGAACAGAGTCCATAGGTTTACTAAGATCCATCTGTCAGTCCAGCCAGGAGAAGGGGTAGGCTCAGGTGGATGCCCAGTGGGTCTCATGCTGCCCTTTTGTTCTTTCAGGCTGCTGTGCCTGGAGGACAATGAGGTGACTGGAGACTTGGTGTGTCACAGTCTTCCCTATATGGGTGGTGAGCAGATGACCCAGCGTTTAGAATCCATTCTCCACTGTGGCCAAGGCATGGCCACGTATTGTCCCTGACAGCAGGGCCGATGTCTCTTCTGTCCCCTAGGGTGACCTTGCTCCACAGCTCTGACAGGCATCTGCCCAGTGCCTCTCACTTCCAAGCTGGAAAAGCCCCCCAGGGACTAAATGACAGATTGAAGACATTCGTTCCCTTTTTTTCTGATGTAGGCAATCTTCCTGGGTTAGTCAAGGTGTCTTGCCAGAATGGATTTGTTCAGAAGTATGAGCGTTATAAAAAGCATTCCTGACCTGGATTGACTTGATTTACCAGAGCCTGGGGTTGAGTGGAATACAGGGCAGAGGTAAAGGAAGAAATCCTAGAAAGAGCACTGAACTCTATTCCAGTTTGGCCAGCAACCATGTGTCCTTGGGTAAGTCACCTCCCCACTCTGTAGCTCCGTTTCTCCATCACAGGAAGGAGAGGCTTGAACTAGATGACCTCAAAGGATCCACATAATCTTATGCTATCGAATATCAGGAGCATGTCTGTGTGGCAAGTACCTGTGACTATTTACATTTCGGTTTAGGTTAATTCAAATTAATTAAAAATTCAATTCCTGAGTCACACTGACCCCATTCAAGTGCTTCAGAGCCACATGTGGCTGGTGGCTAAAACACAGGCAGTGCTGAGGTGGGACTTTTCCAGTCCCCAGCTCTGTGATAGAGCCACTGAGAAATGGAGCGGGCTGGGGCCATTGGTTTCATCATTCCTGAGGTCAACACCCCAAGAAGACTCAACTCTCCCCTGAGTTATTCTAGGCCGGGTCTCAAAGGGGTGGGTGCAGGAAGAATATGCAGCACAGATGCCTGTCCAAGAGACAGTCAGAGGACCTGGCTGGGGAGGGCCAGAAGGGGCAAAGGCCTGAGGTATGCCAGGAATTCCAGGAGGGGGGCCTGGGGAAAGCTGGGACCTGTGGGGGAGGGGCGCTGCTTTCCAAAAGCAGCCGTGCCCTGGTTGTGCCTGTGTCCCTGAGCTACTCCCCAGCCCACTGAACCACCATCTCCTTCAGGGCGAAAGGGGAATGAAAAAGAGGTTGTTAAGGAGAGGAAATAAAGTCAGACCTGCAAAAGCTCTTTGTAAATGGTACAACAGATCTCGTTAGAGGCTTTGAACAGCACTTAGATTTTCCTTTTCGCTTGTAATCACAGACGGCTCTCCATTGTGATTTTAAGGTTCTGGGGTGTCCATCCCATCTCTCCAAGTGGGTGGTAGGTTCTTTAAAGAAGGGGGCCGGCTTATCCTCTAAGGAGCTAGCTTGTTCTTTCGGATCCCTCCTAACTCCATCCTTGCTGCCCAGCGGCAGTGCTGGTGGCCACCGAGGTGGGGCACGCTGGCTGTCTCGCTCCTCCTGACCTCACCACATTTCACCAGCACAGAGTCATGCTTCGGGAGAGGTTGAAAACTTGCCTTGTCCCTGACGCATGTATGCATCTGGTGGGTCTGGTTGTCATTTTCTGAACCCATGGCCCATCCCAGGCTCTGACCCTAGCCCCACTGTGTGCAAACAAATCAAGGGCAGAGGTCAAAGGCCAGAGCCGGGCTTGGCAGCATCTCACACTGGCTGTGCTTGGCAGGAAGCGACTGGGTGTTTAGTTTCCTTTGCCCTGCTCCTGGTGAAAGAGCCTTTCATCTGCATTCCTTGCTGGGAGGTGACATTTCTGGCCGTCTGGCTGATGATGAAGGGCCTGCTGCACCCCAGCCCGGATGGGTTCATTGCTCAGGTCTGGCTCTGGCTTTTCATGAAGTGCCTGCCACGGCCGTGTTGAACCCAGAGAGGGTTGAATCCTGCCAGTCACCTTTCCCGCCACAACCTTGGCTGGCTTCCCCACAAAACAGGCACTGCAGATGAGTCAGAGTAACCTCTGATGAACAGCTCCCTGACCCAGACTGAGTGCTTATCACTGGACTATACAACACCAAGTGCGCACTCAGTGTGCGTGTTGTCTCCACAGCCTCCTTTTACGGATGAGGCTCCAGACTGGAGAGGCGAACGGGTCACAGGCCGAAAACTAGAATTTGGACCTAGACGGTCTGATTCCCAGGCCCAGGGGCTCCCTCTAGGCTGACCTGAAGTCCCCTTTCTTGCCCCCACACTTCTTCCCCCTGTGACCACTAGGAGCTGCAATAGGCCTTTACCACACCTCCATTGCTCTGTGGCACCCCCACTTTCCTTGTTAGCCTCAGTGTGACCATCTGAATTTCTTTAGATGTGGGTTCAAAACCAGATTTTGCTGAGCGGGGGGACTAGGTAACGGGGCACCTTAATGTGCGAGGAGCTAGAGGGGCGGAGTGCCCAATACGTGTGTGGGAGCCTGCTCCGTGCTTTCTCAGGGCAGAATGCCACTCTGTCCTCGTGCTACCCATCCCCCACCCGCAGGCCTCAGCAGGCATCCTTGGTCCTAGGGTGTGTCCTAGGACGTGGGAAAGGCATCAGTCCCCTTTGGGCCCCATGTCTCAGCCTCTTGCCAGGAGGGAGGCCATAGTTGGCTCTGCCCTGAGAAGGAGGGGGCGGTTCTTCGCTGCTGCCCTTTCTCCAGGCATAGCCAGAGAGGCGTGCTCTGTGTGTGGTCTCCTCGCCTCAGCCCATGTCTTCAGAGGCTGGTCACAGGAGTGCGGCTCCCAGCATCCACAGCTTACCAGGTAGACTGCCCTCCACACCTCACCTGTGCCGTGCCCCCCCGCCTGGATGCCTGCCTTTCTTCTCCATCTGCGTAAGCCGTTCTCAAATCTCATTGTTTTTAAAGTCCTCACGAATGACCTCAGCCCATGTGGACCACCCTGTCCTGTGCTGCTGCAGCACGTTTGGAGTGGGTGAAGGGGACCTGCAGGGCCTTTATCCCCCAGAAAAGATGAGGCCCACCCAGCTAAGTCACCAATCCTCTAAGTCTTTCTATGTTGACTCCTCCTAGTTGGACTCTTACCTCTTGCTCCCTTAACTCCAGAGCCCTTTGTGGGTCTGTAGGACAGAGGGGAAAGGTTCTGAGGTCTGGCAGAAAGCCGGTTTGAATGCGAGCTTTGCCACTCAGGACAGAGAGAGTCTGCTGTTGCTTTGGTGTCATCTGTAAAATGTGACCAATAACGGCTGTGTTGGAAGGTGTCAGAGAGAGGTCAATGCATCCATCAACATGAAAAGTTTTGCACAGCACCCAGGACCACATGGTCACTGGCTGGAACTCACCTGGATTTGTTTCTTCTCCCAGATAACAGCCTATGATATATCTGCAGGTAGACAGTGGGTGCATAATAGAGACTTCTTGATCTTTTCAATACTTTCTTTTGCAATGTTTCTCTATTAAAAGTCACTTGAGTCACCCAAGTCCAGTGCTTGCTCTGAGGGGGACCCTGCCTAGCCCTTCCCTCCTCCACCCCCACACCCCTGCTCTGGCCTCTCTGTACCCTCCCCCTATGCCGCCTGGGCAGCTGCACCAGTCTATAAATCAAACCTGTCCCTGGAGACCTCTGACCCAAACCAGATGGCTATACAACGCCAGCGCAAAGTAAGCTCAGCTTGCAACAATGCTTGACCCCACCCCTCCCCTCCCAACCAAGCTCCTTTAGGCAGCTGCCCTGTCAATCATTGCCACTTGGTGATCCAGGCTTTGGCAGCAGCTAGGGGGCATGACCTTTCAGAGACGCTTAGGGACTGTCTTGGAGACATTCCATTAAGCCATATAAAGATCTCTTGAGGGCTTGTGGTGTCTATTTTCTATGCCACAGGCAGTAATCTGGCCCAGTGCTCTACCCCTCCTCCTCCAGAAAGCCTTCCCTGGCTACAGCAGCTGCTGGAACTTTCATCACATAGAATGCCTGACCCCTCCAGGTACCCATTCATGTATTGTTCATTCTTTCTAGACACTCGCTGTGCTTGCTCTTGGGGAATCTTGGACACTGTCCTTGCTAGCAGGGGATCCCAGAGAAAGCTTTAGAGCAAGAAAATTACAGAACAAGGTGATGCGTTTTGAACTAATAGGAGGCCCAGAGCACAGGGTGGTCCAGGGGTTGTTGTATTATAACCTTAGAATCCAGGACAGCTTCCCAGGAAGGAGCACTTGAGCTGAGTCTTGAAGGATGAAGGACGAGTGATATCTGCCAACTAGATGTGGTGCGTGTGTGTGTGTGTGTGTGGGGGGTATCAGACAGAGGAATAGCATGTGACAGGTATAGACTTAAGGTGTGAAACAGTTTGATAGGCTCCGAGGTCTGCAAATTGGAGAGCACTCTAGTGCAACTGGGGGAGTGAAAGAGGTTTAGAGGTGTATCATGAAGCATTAGGTCTGGTTGTATGCAGCCAGACAGCTCTAACAATAAAGGCTTACATAAGAATAGAGGTCCACTGCTCTCTCATTCAAGACAGTCTGGAAGTGTTACAGGGCAGGGAGGGGGCACCTCAGAACACCCAAGCCTGCCCACTCTAAATGGGTCCTGCCATCTGCCACATCAAGACAAAACATATAAGACCTTTAATGGAAAGGGACTTTAATGCACTTAGGGAACAGCACAGAAAAGACAGAGAATACAGTTACTAAATCAAACATCCAAAGTTACCCATCCCCTCGTGGGTAAAAGTCCAGCCAAACAAGATTGGCCCAAAGCAAGGCCTGAAAGCCTGCCACACGTCTAAAGTACCTTTCAGTGGAGACCAATATAAAAGGGTCAGAGAAATCTGGGAGGAAAAGAGCAAAATCAGAATCAAGATAAAAGCTGCCATTGTTAAGCTCCCCATGGGTCTCTCACCCACATCTGTTCCAACCAGTCCAGGACGAAAAAGCAAGCGCAGTTTCTTCACATGTCTCTCTGCTCCACGTGCCTCCTCCAGGTCTCCTTGCTGCTCTCCATCCTGCTTCCTTCTTCCCTTCCTTCCTACTTTCTTCTCCAGTCTCCTCTCTCGCTTCTTCTTATTCCCGCTCAGCTCCACCCTACTTAGGGTGGGCCAGGGATCCTGGAACTTCCCTTTTCCTGGGGACGACCCTGTTACAGAAGCAGGCCATCCGAGGATGCTGTGGGACTCCGTTAGTGATCAGTGCTCTGGGCTCCTTCTGTCTGGTGCTCTGCCTTACTAGCTTGTGACTTTCATCCCCAAAGATGTTTCAAGGTGCAAAGTAGCTACTAGAGCATCAGCTTTTGCATACACATTCCAGGCAGTGGGGTGGAAAAAGTAAAAGAAGGCACACTCCCTCCCTTTAAAAAGATATCTCAGAAATACCATGCTATGCTTCTGCTTACAGCTCTATGGTCAGATTATCATATGCCACTCTTAGCTGCAAGGACACTGGGAAATGTAGTTCTGATGTACACACCACCTAGAACATTACTTTCCAAAAATGATACTGAGCGCACCCCACCCCCTCCGCCCCCCTTGCCTTGGTGGGGAAGAACACTGCGCTCAATTAATGATGCCTCCCTTTGGTGGGGGGCATGGAGCCAAATGCATGCATCCTTGTGTTTGTCTTGCTGGTCGCCTGCCAGAGATCCTCTCCCCAGGGATTTCCAAGGTGTTTGGTGCAGTCCCTGCTAACAGAGCTGGGCATGTGGCCAGCCTATTCAGCACCCCAAAACTGAGCAGAATTCTAAGCAAAGTGTTCCTTGATGCTCTGCAATCTGATTTTGTCTCTGCTCGTCAGCCTCCGGAAGGCATCCACTGCCCTTCAGCAAGGCTGGAGTCTGCAGAATGGTGTGTGCAGTTAGATTAGGAGGGCAAAAGAGAAATATGATGTCACTGATGTGGCTGCAGCCTCCTCCCCTGGTGAGAGGTTTTCCAGGAAGTAATAATGCAGAAAAAAACATTGAGGGAAGTCATGAACTATAGGGTCTTTTCATACCTGGAAATGCATTGTCTTCTAGTTTTGATTTCTGCCTGCTGTGTGTCAGAGTCCGTTTCCTTAGCTGTGAAGTGGGCTACTGCTACCTATTTTGAAGCTTGTTGGGAGGAGCACATGAAACAAAAGGGTAAAAGCAGGGAAGAAACACAAAGAGGAACATTAGGACCACAGGCTTGGCCCCCAAACTGCCTACATTCCAATGCTGGTTTGTGGCTAGTTGCTGTGTGACCTTGTATATGTTTCTTAGCCTCTCTGAGCTTTGATTTTCTTATCTGTGCAATGGGAATGATGATAATAATAGGGCTGTTGGGAGGCTGATACATATGATTATATATGTAAAGGCACATGATAAGTGTATGCAAGCAATAATGACTCTGAAGAGCCTTTGGTATCAGGCAGGCCTGGGCTATGATTCTAGGTTAATTACTCCTTCGATCCCTAGTGTCTTCATTTGTAAAACGGAGATTAATTTGACCTCATTGCAGGAATGAGGATTAGTGACAGAGTAAAGTGAGTAGCGAGTAAAGCGATACCTAGGACACACCCATTCAGCCAGAATTATGGTGAAGATTATAAAAATGTTCTTGACTAGACATCTTAACAATGTATTACTTCCTTTACCTCATAAAAAGACTAAAGAGGTAGGTTCTACTAACAATTCTCCTGGGGAAACTGAGGCATAGGAACTTGCTCATGGGCACACAGTTGTTGAGAAACAGCTAGATTTGATCTCCTTGGTCAGCTGACCGGACCTGGTGGTGTTTTGCTTGGGAGTGTCGGTGTTGAGGCAGAGCAGGGATAAAGAGGGGAGGGATGGAGTGGAGGCCCAGCTCCTCTGAGTCCATGCACAGCACAGAGGACCAAGTCTTCTGAGCCCGTGGAGTCAGATTTGCATGAGGGACCCCCACCCTTGCTCAGAGCACGAGCTCTCTGGGCCTCTTTCGAAGGACTCATGGGACTCGAGTGGCAGGCAGTGCGGGCAATGGTGTGACTATTCAGCGGGCACAGGCATGGCGGTGGACAGGACCAGGACGAGACAGCCTGGAGCTCTCAGCTGCTTTGGACATCAGCACAGAGGCAGTGGGAGCCGTGCAGGAGCTTGATGATAGCCAAGTTCCAGACGATTCCTGTTATCAGAGGGCTGGGAGACACCATGGACTTCATGCAGATGAGGTTAGAGATGAGGGTGGAAGGAGGCAGACCATGTATGGAGAGAGAGGGTGGTAAACCAGGAAGAGGGACCCATCGGGAGATGAAGAGTGTGCTGATGGAACTCTAGTTTTTGGGTCCCAACAGTGTCAGGCTCTGCGGCTGCTGCTTTACATCTATCCTATTCGAGCCTCAGATAGACATGAGGAATGGCTGGGAGGTAACCACCTTCCAGATGAGAAAGCAGTGGCTTTGAAGTAAGATAGTTGCCTGAGGTTGCCCAGTCAGGATGCAGCAGAGTTGGACCTGGCCCAGAGCCAAGGCCCAAGCTGCAGAACCCTGCACATCCCCAGGCCCACCAACACCGTCAGGGTGGAGGGAGAAGCGGTAGGAGGAGGAATCTTGAGGGTCCCCAGCTACCTACTTGAGGAGCTACTGATTTATCTGCCATGAGCGGGGTGGAGGGCACTTCTGAGCTTACAACCTTAAAGGATGGACTTTTCTTTAGGAAGCAAAAGTTTGGTTGTGCTCAGTGAGCAGGAAAATGAAAGTGACCCTGGAGCAGAGATTTAAAGCCCTGCTGGCTGTTGAGGCAGCCCCGTGTTTTGTAGCTGAGACCACAGTATCGGAGTAATAAACCCATGGTTTTATTTATGTGGGGTGGGGAACTGACCCACTTGGGGTCTCCTTGCTCTTTGACTTCCATCTGGACCTGACACTCCTTGCCAAGCCTATCGGAGCAGCAGCCCACCCCTTCCCCAGTGCTCAGAGGACGTCAGCACTGGCTTTGAGGGGAGGCTGAGCCGGTGTTACCCTGGGACGCAGAAAGGATACGGAATGATACGTACTGCAGAGATCCATGCTAGAAAAAATAATGCTAGAAGGCTCTACTCCAATCAAGTTATCAAAGGTATTTCTCAGAAGCAGGGTAAGAGATGAATTTACTTCTCTGTCCTTAATGTCTTCTCCAAGTTAACAACACAGAAGGATCTCTTTGTGAAAAATCTAAAGGACTTCCCCATTTCCTAGCAGATTCTTCAGGTGCCCAAAACCTCACCACCTTGGGCCTCTTGATTTCAGAACTTTGGGGTGGAAAACTAGGTCCTGCTGGCTGGCCCAGCATGGCTTTAATGCACTTTAGCTCCTGAGCTGCCGGAGGCCACTCCCCAGGTACAGATGAAGCTCGAATGTGCCCTTGGGATGTCCCTGGACCTTTGAGGGGCACAGGGCTCCCAAGCGTCCAGTGGTACAGCTCTGTCTTCTGTTCTGCACAGACACTCAGAGCGAACCAGCGAGCCTCCGGTGCTCCCAGAAGGGCCCGCTCATCAACACACCCTTTCTTGTGTTCCCTTCCCTCTCCCCTCCTCTCTCCCTCATTTTTATTTCCTGAGATCTTCTTGCTCCCAGACTACCTGCAGCCAAAGCCTTGTCTCAGGGGAAGTCCAACCAAGAGGCACGCTACGACCAGTGTCGTCTATGGCTCGGGTGTCCTGGGCACACACAGCACATCTGTATTGGGATGGAAATGCTGAGCATGCGCGTGCACAAATGGGGTCACACTCCACCCCATTCTGCACCTCGCTTCCTTCAGGACTGAATGAGGCACTGAGGAGTAATCGTGGGAGCTGGTCAGCATATTTAGCAGCCCTTCCTTAGCAGCATTGCTCCTGCTTATGGGGACACCCACTTCCCCCAGATATGGCGCCGACCCCAGCTAGATGCTACTGGTTCTCAGTAAAGGGGAATGTGTGACAGGTCCTGGTCTTCATCGCCGTCCCGATCCGGGGGGGTGGGGGGATCCAGTGTTCACTGTCCAAATACTGCAGAACCTTCTCCTCCCCCAGAAGGTCAGACCCGACCAGGCTTTGCAGCTGCAGGATCAGCCAACGTGGTCCAAGCCACATGTCCAATAACCCACGAAGGGCACCTGGTTCCCACAGACCTCAAAAAGGGGATAAAAGTACCGAGGGGACAGATACTGGATCAAGGAGCTCTGCAGAGGGAAGGACCTCAGCGAGCTGACATCTATGCCTGCCAGGCGGGACAGAGCCTGGAGGAGCAGGACCATCTGAGGAGACAGCTTGAGTAGAGGCGTGGGGGGCGAGAGAGGGTGTGGGCGGGCAGGTGGCGGGCAGGTAGCGAGCAGACGAGCAGACGCGGTGTTTCTAATGACTCAACCTATCATTTTCCTTCCATGGCAATGAATTCTTTTATCACAGACTTTCACAAGCAGGCCTGTGTCTGCCCGCAGCCTCGGAGTCAGGAGCAGATGTGGAGATGGATGCATTTTGGACAGAAGCCCTTATCTTGTTCTTTGGGAAATTTGTCGAAAGCCAGTTATCTTTGAAAAACCAATTTTCAGGGATTTCACAGAAACCTTTCCAGAATTTGTGGGTGTTGACAGCTCTGCCATTAATCAACTGGGTGACCTTGGGAAAGTCACTTTAGAGTCTGCTTTGGAATTGTTCTTTTTGCTTTTTTGAAAGCAGCTAGTCAATTCTGAATATATCCATTTGTGTGTGTTTTTTCTTGGGGGGGGGCATTCATGAAGACTTGTCTTATACTTTTCCTTGATCATGCTCCCTTCCCAAAGGAAATACTAAACTTAATAGTTCTCTTTCTCTCTGTCCCTCTCCCAGCCCCCTATCCTCACTCTCTCCTCTTATCTCCAGATTGAGGAGACACATAAAAGCCAGTTCAGAGCTTAAACCCTGACTTTGCCAACCCTGTCACCTAGGAAAACTCCTTTTTAAAAAGTTGTTTATTTTGCACACATTAACTGAGTACTAAATGTGTGCCAGACACTATTACCAACACTGGAGATGAAAAAAGCAGGGGCAAGCAAAAAGTGCTGTGTAGCTTCGTAGGTGAACTAGACAATCCACCAACAAATGGTAGTGAATGTTCCCTAGTAGGATGTGCTGTGGAGCACAGTAGTGTCGGGAAGGGGCTAGAGTGTGTTGGAGGAAGCAGGAGGTTACAAGTTTAAATGAGGTGGACGCTTCTTTGAGAAAGTGACATTTGAGCCAAGAACTTGAAAGAGGAGAGGGAATGAGCCATGTGGGTATATCTGGAAAGGTCCATACAGGCAGGAGTAATAGCAAGTGCAAAGGCCCTGAGGCACATGTGCTATGAAGGGAAGAGGCCAGAGGATGAAGCTAGAGAGAAACAGGGCATGGGAGCAGGCAGATCAAATATGCTGCTTGGCTTTTTTTCTCTTGAGTGGAATGAGGAAGAGGAATGACATGATTTGCCTTAGGTTTTAATGGGATAAATATATCTTGAGACTTAATTGTTAGGGGGCCAGGATAGATGCCAGAGGCCAATTAGTAGACTGTTTCAGTATGGGTGAGAGATCCTGATACCTCGGATCAAGATGGTAGCAGTAGAGGTGAGGAGAAATAGCTAGATGCCGGATATGTTTTAAAAATGGGACCAACAGGGTTTACTGTAGTGGGTGAGAGGAGCAGACTCAAGGACCCACAGATATGCTCAGTTTTGGAACCTAATCAACTAGATGGAAGTGCCATTATCCAAGATGGAGCTGGCTGCATGGGGTCAGGAGCTTGACTTGCACAATAGAGGATTATCTCGAGATGACATCAGGCATTTAAGTGAAGGACGCATGGCCCTGGTATGTGAGCGTAGGCTGTGGTCCAGCATGCACTTGGTTTTCATAGCCAGGACACAAGGTGAAATGCCCTGGGGAATGAGTGGCTATCAAAGCAACGAGGTCCCAGGACAATGCCCGTGAGCACTTAATGCTTAGAAACCAGGCCTCAGTTTCTCCATCTTTAAAGTGGGGGATAAAGATGATAATGACCTCATAAAGACTGTTGTGGACATCATGTGTGATAGGACATGGGATAGATTTAATGACCAGGGGTCTGGGGTCTCACTAACATGAGCACGAGTTGTTACTATTGCTAGAAATTAGCTCAGCCAGCGTAATGTCTCTTACAAGGACATCTCAACTTTCTGCAATTTTTGATTTTCAAAAATGCCCTGCACAATAAGACAGGACATACTCATCCCCGTCTGCCAAGTGCAAAACCTGGGGGTTCAAAGATGCTAAGCCTGCCTCTCTACCCCCGCTCATCTCTGATCTTCCTGCCACAGCCTGTTATCCTGACAAGTAATTACCTACAGCAGATGCTGCTTGCCTGAGCAATGTGGATTCCAGCTTTGCTTGGGACAAGCCCCTAGCAGTGCCCACTGTAGGTGGACACAAGGGTCCAGGCTCATGCTGAGTGGCCTGGAGACACAGACTGAAACCTACAGAGATGGTGACAGGGCAGGGCAGCTTCCTTTGGTCCAACAACTTCTTTGTAAAAGCACACGAGAAGGCAGAGCTCCTTCGCACGCTCCTTTATTCAGTTAAATCTGCGTTACTGGGGCCAGGTCAGCCTCGTGCCACTTTCTTAGCAGTCAGTGTATTGTCCGACGCAGCTGCCCACAAACTCTGAAAGAAGCCCTGAACCCAGCACTGGCAGGGCAGGGTGGGAAGGCCCAGTTGGCCTTCCCCAGGACTGAGCTGGGCCACATCTCAGCTTGTTTTACCTCCTGGGGAGACCTTCTCCCTCTTGGAGCCTCAGCTTTCTCTTCTGAAAGCTGGGGGTGGGGGAGGGGTGACCCTTGGTTCTCAGCATCATTTATGGACTCAAAGTAACATGTGAAGTGGGAGGCACAAAGCGACTTATAACTAGTAAATGAAGCAATTATTAGCATTAATAGCAAACAAAAGAAAGACGTCCAAAGCAAAATCAACCTATATTGACTTACTCCTGCTATGAGTTTTGCAGCATCTCCAAGGACCTCCCAAGCTTGTCATCTGCATCAGAGTGGGCCCCAGTTCTTGGTATCCTGGAACAAACAGGTAGAGCAGGGAGGGAAACTGAGACTGAGTGAGCAGCCCCAAACAGGGAGAGAGAGAAACCAACACCTTCTTGGGTATGCTCTGTATCCTACTGACGCCTTCAGCCCGCTCTACCACAGGCAGAAGCTGCTCCTGCCTTTTTTTTTTTTTCCTCTTTATTTATATATATTTGACATCAGTTGTGGCCCCCATGGATTTCCCATCACCAACTCACCAGTGCACCATCACCTCGTACCCTGTACTCTCTCAGCCCTCAGCCCGCTCCCTCCCCCATCTTCACAAGGTGTCCCGATTTGTCCTTGTCTTTTTGTTACTCCTGCCTTTTTAAAGAGGCTCAGGGAAGTACAGCAACTTGCCCAAGGTCACACAGCTGTTTCCAGGCCAGTCTGGTGCTCAGACTTGAACCCTTTCTCCTGTGTCTCTCTCCCTCCTGAACCCTGCTCAGGAGGGAATGTGAGCCTCACTGTGGCTACCAGACTTCAGGGCATCCATCCCTCCGAGAAGGGCTCTGGGTGGGAGTGGTGGGGGGTAGCAGGGTTGAGTTTGACCTGCCAGGACATAAAAGGTGCCAGCAGCCCCACTCAGGGAGAAGAGAAGGCAGAGGTGGGGCAGCCCTGGTAATGTGAGAACATTTGAGGAGGTCGTACGTACAAGGAGATGAAGCTGTTCCCTTTCATAATAGAATCTGGAGGGCGAAATCAAGTCTTCTTGGAATTTAGTCCTAAAAATGCCAGCTGGACACAATGACAACAGCAACAATAAAAGAATGTATAGTCATGCCATGCGTCGCGGTAGGCACTTTTCACGTTATGAATCTTCCTGGCTAATCTGCCAAGCAGACGTTACCTTCTCTTCTACTTTGTAGATGAGGTCATTGGGACTCAAAGAGGTTACTTAACTCGCCCAAGGTCACCCAGCTAATAAGTGGCTGAGCCAGGATCCCAAACCAGGTCTGTCTCATTCCAGAAACATGCTCATTCTGCTAACCTAACTGAGGTGTAATTTGATTCATCAGAACGTCTGATCTTAGGTGACAAAGAGGAGGCCCAGAGCAGTTAAGCTGGGCTCAGGGCCCACAGTGGATTAGTCACAGCTGGGGAATCTTCCGGATCTCCAGAGCCACTTTACCACCCTGCACTGCTGGAGAAGGACTATGTGCCAGCGGCCAAGCCACGCTGCTCTCCTTCCTTCTTCCTCCCACAAACGTATACATTTCCCTTTCTCAATCACAGTAAGAGGCTTGCACCAGAAGCCAAGGTCCTCCTTGTGCCCACTCCTCAGCCATCTGGAGCCTGAGCCACACCTTTGTGAAGTCTGGCCAAATGGTCCCTTCTCCTAACACCCCATAACCTTGTGTGTGACCTTGTGTAAGTTTCCTGCCTGGGACTCAGTTTCCTCTTTGGGGCCGTGGGGGTTAGCAACATCTCCTTCCCAGGAGGGCCTGGGCTCTGGTGTGATGTTGTCTAAGAAAAGCCACCAGATGCCAGACATGAGTTGACATTCGCAGCTGCCCCCTAGCCTGGTCTGGTTCCCTTCAGTTATTGGTAGCTGGGTGTGCTCAGTCTATTTCTAGAGCAGTATTTGTGGTCTGGGGCTGGCTGGAGAACGGTGGTTACCTTCTGTGGCTGACGGAGCTCCTATCGCTCTTCCTCCTCCTCTGACTTCTGTCTCCACCTCCCCACACTGACTGGGCTTTTTTTTTTTTTTTAAGATTTATTTATTTATGCATATAAGCACTGGGGTACAGGCCAGAGGTGTGGGGGTAGGAGGGTGAGAGGACCCACCAGAGACAGAGTGGGGAACAGAACAGGCAGATTAACTGAAACACACTGCTGAGGGGAGCAGCGGGCGAGGCAGGAGAGGTCTGCCGAGCCATGTGGATCCCCTCCCTGGCTGGCAACAGGGATGGAACTTGTGCTGCAGTGGCTGCAGTTTGTTTCGTAGTACGTTGCTTAATCCATTGCACCAGCAGGGAGGCCCCTGACAGGGTATTTCTGTCCTCCTCCTACGGTGGAGGCCAGCACAGAAGGGTGCTGGGAACTTTGTAAATCGTTCCAGCTGTAATCTGGCTCAGCAGACATCTGTGCTGGTTACCATGGGGTACTGAGGAGAGACACCATGGCAGGAGCAGGTGGCTCCCTGTGGGAGGGTGCTGTGTCCCTGCCACACACTTAAGTGCTGTGAGCTCAGTGAACAAGTAGAACAGGGATCGCCTCTCAGGAGAGGCTGAAGAGAACACAGGTTCGATCATATATTTTCTCGTGGCCCCCAAAGTCCTTTAACAAAAGGCCTTCCGCCGTATGGAGGTTCCTCAGTCTACTAGAAATGGAACTACCATATGATCCGGCAATCCCACTCCTAGGGATCTACCCAAAAGACACAAAAACACTGATC